>QTSX02004406.1:0-118398 GCA_014839935.2 Entomophthora muscae
ATATCTTTTAAATTTGAATCCTAATGCCTTACACACTCTAGTCTATAACCTTGCACCATTATGGGCAAGACCTTACAGCTTGGCATTGACCAGGGTTCAATTCTGCACTTAGAATTAAAGTTTTCTTTTGTTAATCTGTGTGATCAACAACATGATTGTTTGGTTGTGCAATTGCTTTATTGCAGGCGTTGACCATATGCAACATAGGGGTTTTTCTGGCCCATTCTGGGCGCTGACACATACATTGTTGCCAGTGTACACATTGATAGCCTGCATCACTGGCCAGCTGTCATGGCCCGCAATGACATAGTAGCTTTGGAAATTTGCGTTTTAAAAGCTTGGATCAATAAAGCTACTTCTTGTCATCAGAAAGCTACCTTGATGATCTCCCTAGGTACCCTAGATCAAAAGTTATGGCAATTTAAAGAGTCGAGTTCAAAAACCCTGTCAGCATGTCCCAAAATGGTTGCAAGATTGGATTTCAAATCAAGACAAGCAACAATTAGTAAGCAGGCAAATCTAACCATATCTCAGCTTCCAGTGATCAGTTTTGGATGTTCTTACACTCAAATGAAAGCTCCAGATAAGGAAAATCCATCCAAAGTATTTTTATATGACCAACTGAGGCAAATTGCAAAGTTCAAATATGGCCAAAAGAATATGACTAGAATTAGTCAGCTGATGTTTCAAACTTTTAGCATGACCCTCCAGATAGAGAAACAAGGACCTTCAGGAAGAATCTGGAAGAATCTCAAAGACCAATGTAAATGGTATAAAAAGTACCTAGTTCCCCTTTTCCCATTGTGATCATTCTTGGTCTGAATAATAAATAAAGGACTTCTCTTAGACTATAGTTTAAATGGATCTGAGTTGGGAGCCCTTGGGCCCTGACACCAGCAGGTAGAAAATCTGGTGGCAGTGCTTACATACTTTTTATTGTTGTGCCTTCCTGGTATGGGCCCCATAATATCTAGGGCTCACACTTTGAGGAATAGCTGGGTATGGATATTGTTGTAAAAGTTGCAGCAAAGGGTTGCTAGTTTCTACAAACAGTTAGTCAGTGACCTAATTCTTAATACTATACCTATTGATGGTATAGTGACAGCCTATGAAGGACAGAAAAATAATAAGGTGTATAGACAAAACTGGTATTTATTTAGATAGTATTGCACTTATATAGTGTGAGGCGGGGGAATTGCCACCAGAGGCAGGGAGGCACAGACAGAAGGACTTCCCAAATGGAGGAGAGTGGATTGGCACAGCTAAAAGTCCCGCACAAGAGAACAACCGCTTCCACACGGCTTTCCTTAAGGAGGTAGATATAAATAACTTTGTTGTTCTATTTATAATCCCGGAAGTGAAGCCTGTGCCTTGTGTGCATTTGAGAGGCAAATTGAACACCTGTTTTAGGGGCGTTTTAAACGTTTTTATAACTAGTAGAATCACAATGCAATAGTGCAACCGCGTGATTATTCCATTGCTTAATCCCTAGATAGACAACTTTATGTCTAATCCATTCAGGATCTGTGACAGATATGAAGCACAGTTGTTATTGGTGTGTTGCTCTTGGCAAACTTCTCACATATTTCACACTGGTTGAGTACTTCCTGTACATCCTGGAATAAGGTTAGCACCAGGCTTTGTGTTTCAAGAATTTATAGAGATTCTGGCTCTTAGTATAGACTAGGTCTCAGTGATAACGCAAGATGGCATCAACCTGCTGGTGTGTGGGGATGTAAGAGATTTTCACTCCATCTGATATTTTCCGGTGAAGTGTTCTATAGACATCTGTAAATAGGTGTTAATTCTTGACAACAGTATCCCTGGTGATATTGATAGTGCCCAGGGTGAACCCTTTGTCCTTGGTCTAAAGTACTAAGAGGGGCCAATCTGGGTCTATCCTGTTTTGCCCTCTTGAGGCCCTTACATATAGTTGCAAGAGGTTGTTGGCTGTTACAAGTTCCTATCCAGGTCTGTGTTATATTGTATATTCATGTTAAATCACTCTAGAAACTCCATCTATTGGGCCTGCCATATGGACAGGTTGGCCTGTATCTTGAAATAGATGAGTGATTTGTGGTTGTCCAGAGCAGTGAATTCTTCCTGTCTTTTCAGGTAACAGCGCCAATTTACTAAGCAGTGGAAAATGACCAGCAACTCTTTGTCATGTACTGGATAGCAATAATCCCCATCAGTTAACTTTCAGGACTTGTAAGCTACTGGTAGAAAGTTGCCAGTGTCTGTCTTGATACAGAGCACACCTCCAATGGAGGCATTGGTTTCCATTTGGTAGTTGCCCTCTCTTTTAGAATATTGTAGGATAGGAGTAGACACCAACTTCTCCTTTAAACGGCAAAAAAATCTTGTTGAGAGGTCCACATAAATTTAGACTTGGAATCTGTGATGGTGAACAGTGGTGCGATGAGAATGCCACAGTCCAGCATGAAGCATAATACATAGGCTATCATGCCTAAGAAAGTTCTGAGCTCTGCCTTGTCCTTGGGTGGTGGCATCTTACAGATGATCTGAATCTTTTGCGTATCTGGCTTAATACCTTCCTTGGATATTATGTGTCTTAGGAAAGGAAGTTGCTCACACTATAATTGACATTTAGATGGCCTAGCATGGAGTTTGTGCTGAGATAGGGTCACAAATAACACTTCAAAGTCCCTGTGATGTTGCGCAACATTGGTACTTTACAAAATGATGTTGTCTAAGTACACTAGTGTGTGTTTTCCAATGTGTGATACAAAGTCTTCATTCATGAATGTAAAAAAGGTCAACAGGGTGTCAGTCATCTTGAAGTTAAGTACAACACATTTGTATGAACCATACTTTGTTGGAAACACAGCCTTAGGGATCTTTTCCTCTTTGATACAAATTTGGTTATACCCAGCAGTCAGGTCAATTTTTGAAAAGACGTTTGCCCCATCTAAGGTATCAAAGAGGTCATTGATGAGTGGGAGATGTTAACAATTCTTAATGATGACCTTGTTTAGCGCGCAGTAGTTAGTGACTAGCCTAAGAGACCCATCTTTCTTTGCTACAAAGAATACAGCGGCCCTAAAGGGGGATTATGAAGTTCAAATGAGCCCATTCTCTTGGGCTTCTTTAAGGTAGGTGAAAATTACATTGTACTCATTTGGTATGAGGGCAACTGTGGTAAAATTTACTCCCTGGTGCTCAACACTATATTAAAGTGAGAATTCAGCTTTTTCCCTGATCAACAACTGGAAATTGACATTTTTTAATTAACAGGTCTTGATGTTCTGAAAAATCTTAATATAAATAATTAAGCTATAAAGCTATGGTATACTAAAGTGATCCCAGAGAGCTCAATATTGCAATAAAAACAGTACAGTAACCTAATAAAAATAAGGAGAAAAAAGCAACTATTTCTCATTTTACTATGTAATTTACACTCTTTCTTATAAAAATATTTTTAATTACCATATAAATTAAAATTATAACAAAACAAAAATCTACAAAAACACAACAATAAAATTTACGCAAAATATGAAGAAATATTAATAATTATTTGATATAGTTTATATAAGTACAAATGTGAATATCTTTTGTTTTATTAGGAAATTAACAAAATTTGAGGTATTTCATTCACTTTCAACTATAAATATTCATCTCAAACTTACCATATATAAATAAAAAATCATTACTATCTAATTAAATCAAAAATAGAAAAGTTAACTAAAAACTAATTGATCAAAACTAAAAAGTAAAAATTAAAGTTAAAAAATTAAAAGTTTAAGCCATAGAAGCAAGTAAGCAGGTTTGCTCTTCACCCTTCTTCCCTTTTTTTATTTTAGCCCCTTCCAGGAGGGCAGTGGCAATAAGCTCAAGATGCTGCTTAAGATCATAGGCCTTGTATTTTTGCTTAGCTGCACCCTGGATGGCTTTGGTGAAGAGGGTGGAGGGGGTTGTAGGCTTGGTGGGGGGGACGTGGTTGGGCAAGTCACACAGCTTGGGGATTGTTTTCTCCTGCTTGTGCTGGGGGAGGGAAAAGAACTTATTGAACTTTAGGTGCAGCCCAAAGTTAGCCTCAGGATGCTTATGGTAAGCCTTAAGTGCCAAAGTGGTCTTCAGCTCACCATTCACTGCAGCCCAAGACACATTCTAGCTGGTCTTGGCGCAGGCCTTACCTTGCCTCTGAGTGACAACCTTCCCAATCCACTGGGGCTCAAAGTACTCTAGGAAAGGCTTGAACTCTGGATGCTTTGTTATGCAGGAATAATTTGAGAGAACCTCAAACCCCTACACACTGTTCTCTGGCTTTAAAAAAGCCAAGGCACTAAATTGTGCCAGCACAAATTTACAGGTGTTCAAGGTATCCCTCTGTCTCAACCTACTAAACCCGGCCCGGGCCTGCACATTCTAAGCAACTGCTTGGCAGAAGTGGAAGTGGCACTCCTGCACCTCTCTGCTGAACAGCTGCTCAAATGCATTAAACTGAGCAGGCTCAAAGTTCATGATGTACATTGAGGTCCTAGAGCTCTGAGCCTTACCTTTTCCTCTGAGTCCAGGGTGGCCTGGTCCTTGTCAGCGGCAGGAGGGTTTGCGTGGGTGTGGGGGTCTTCTTGGCATCATTGTTGTTGCTGGGAGGAAGGAGGGAAAGTTTTCTGTAAATTATTGAGAAAACGCAGGTGTAAATGGCCTTGGTGGGCCCAGGGAGGAGGAAGAAAGCAAGTGGAATCACCTGGATGTCAATTTGGGCATGAATCATCCAGAGCTGTTTGAACATCCGGGGGAAAGTGGAGAAGGTATCATTAACTAGCCAGGTTAAAGCCCTTTTCAACTTCATCAGGTTCTGCTGAGTTGTGTAGCAGATTATACAGTCTTTGGTGCCGGGCCCATTGTCATGAAGAAGGAAGCGCTCCCCACTTGGAAGCTGTTTGCGCTTGTGGGTGAGCGTAAGCTCTGATAAGACGTCCAATGCCTTGGGTGGAGGGAGATTGGTGGCAATCTGCTTATTGCTGATGAATTTGAACAACTGCTCTTGTGTTGGTACCAACTTAGAATTGTTGGGTTTTAAATGCTGCAGGGCCTTTATGGCCAGATCAGATGCCCAGAGGTGAGAGGAGGTGGGGATTACTTGAACAAGGTACCACTTTAGCATCCAAGTGATTAGATGATTGGGGGGCTCACAAGTATGCTCCCCTTTCTTGGCAGTTATATCTCCAAGCCCTTGGTGTTTAGGCAGGCCCACAAGTCTTATCTTCACAGACAAAGTGCTTGCTTTTACTTTACTGCTTTTGGTTGTTGCAATTGAATGTGTAGTTGTCAGCAACATAGCCAGGGCTACCCTTTACAAACATAATTGGAAAGTACCAGGGGAAGCACTTAGGAACTTTGAACTCTCTGTCCACATTACAAATGCTGTGGATGGCCAGTGGATTCCAAGCCACATGATCAGAAGCTTTGAACTTCTTGGAGTACTCCTTATGCTCATCTTGGGGTTCAGATGAGGGAGGGGGAGGGGAAGGGTTCTTTGAGGCCTGCTTGGATGCCTCCTTTTTTTTTACCAGAAGAAGAGGTGGGCTTCTTGGCAGCCTTTGCCTTCTTAGTACAGCACTCCTTGGTGGGCTCAGAGTTGGCCTCTGGCTGGTAAAATGAGTGATCAGTGAGAGAGTCATCACTTTTATTTGAGGACTTGGGGGAAGTTGAAGATGAGGGTGGAGGAGGGGGAGGAGATGGGATGGGGGAGATGGAGTTAGAGACTTTGCTTTTGCAGGCTTCTTGGCATGCTTGGGAGTGGAGGCAGTTTCTTTTGAGCCCTTGGAGGCTTGGCGCTTGGTAGGCTTGCTGGATTTAGATGATCTTGGCTAAAGAAAAGTTTAGTTTTATAAATAAAATGATGGAGAAGATATGTAAAACACAAATATGTAAATCAAAGCAAAAGTTAAATAAAAAGTATGCAGATAAAGTTTTTTATCAAGAAAAAACATAACAAAGTAAATGGAAGCAAAATAGAAACTCAAAGTATAGATATAAAGTTTAAACCATAGAAAATAAGTGAATTTATGATGAAGCATCAAAGATTTTAGGTTCAGCATAACATCTTAGTGCTAAATTAATGTAAAAGTATAATTAAAAATCAAAAAAGTATGAAAAAGTATGAAAAAGTATTATGGAGAGTAGTGGGAAGAGTAGAGATCATAATTGCAAAAAAATTATTATGTGGATTTTTTATTGGGAGTTAAAAAATCAAAACATAGTAAAGTGTCAAGTTTGCTTCTGTTGATAAGTTAGAAAAAGCTGAATTCTCACCTTCAAGTATGCTGGAGTCAAGCAGAAAAATCAAATTTACTATGTTTTTACATATAAAACTTGCTTAAATTTAAAATGGGTTTGAAATTTAACCCAAAAGCATGGCAGTTTCATGTGCTCAAAAATAAAAAAATACAACATAAGTTAAAAAAGTAAATGAGTAGGAAGGTGTCTATTAGTGATTAAAGTATGCTTTGGGGAGCTGGGAGGAAATTATTTACCATAATGTTAGTTAAAATGTTAAGAAGCTCTCTGTACTAATCCCCGAGTTAAAGTGTCAAGTGGATGGGTGTCAAGTGGCACTCATAGTGTGTCACTTATTAATTTAGCCTTAATTCTAAGCCTTTGATTAATTAAATCCAAAACCGATTGGATGGCAAGTGGATAGAGTCAACAAAGAAGATGTTGAGTTTCAGTTTTTTATAAATTACATATGAAATCTCTTAATAAATTGGGCTTAAATTATGTGGCACCACTTGATCTACAAACTCATAATAGACATAATGTAAATTAAGTGGGGTAGTCAATTAATATGTAGACCACTAAATCTAGTATAGTGGTGCTTGGGAGCTTAATCAACAACTATGTACACTAATAATAAAACCATATTAGTAAATAATAAAATTTATATAAGCACATATGTGTTTTATTAATAAAATATGTATTTGGCTAAAAAAGTGACAGACTTACCACTTTTTGTTTTAGAGTGTCAAACACAAGTTTTTTCATTTCTATTAGTAAATTTACTTATAAACTGCCCTTTAAATTGGTTTTTAGCTAACCAAATTATTAAACAGAGTCAAATTCAAGTAAGTTTAAACTTGGTTTTTGGTTTCAAACCCCTATATTACTAGTAAAAATTAGCTTAAAATCAGTTAAGCCAAAAATACTAATAGATTCACATATGCAGCACTCAACTCCCTGGTACTCAACAAAGTGTCAAGTACCAGGGAGTTAAACTTACCACAGTTGCTGTTTCCTTGGGCATCTTCAAGTTGGTAGATGTAGTTGTCATAGACCTTGGCTATCTTGAAGGGTCCCAAGTGGTTGGGTTCTTAATTAGCTGAATTGGGTTTGAGGGTGTAGACAGGATCACCTACAGTGTATCTAGCATCAAGGTGTTTTGTCCTCCTTTCAATTTGCTTGTGTTCCATGTCTTGGGCTTTGGCACGCCACTGGCTCAGGGAGGGAGTAGCCAACAAGGGGTGTTTCCTGGGAATCATGGATTGTAATTTCTCTTGTTCTACTTCTGCTAAGCTATGAGGCGTCCTAAAGGCCAGGGTGCTGGGGCTGAACCTGGTGCCCCTGTTGACCCTCGCTTGTAAGATGAGTAGGGCAGTGGGCAAATGTTCAGTCCACGCGGTATTAGGGTGTTTCTGTGAGAGCTTGGCAATCAGTTGGACCAGAAAACCATTCAATTGCTCTACATGTCCATTGGCTTGCAGATGATATGGAGCTGTGAATATTTGTTGAAGGGCATTATTGGAGCAGTACGCCTTCATGACATGCCCAACAAGCTTGGGGCCACCATCTATAATGAGGCATTTGGACTGCCCAAAATGGGCCACAATTTTCTTGCCAATGAAGCAGGTGATGGTGGTGGTGCAATGATTAGTGGTTTCCCATGCTACTGGCCAATGGGTGAAGTAGTTGCTGGCAGTGATGATGTATTTCTTCCCAAGTCTGTCTTTGGGGAGAGGTCCAACAATGTTGAGGGCCCACTACTCAAAGGGTTCCATGGCTTTAATGGGTAGGACAGACTTGGGTGTGCGGGTTTAGATATGTTTTTTTGAACAACACACATGTTTCAAGGAGTTTCAAGATGTCTTGGCGCATACACAGCCACCAACTCTTATGTTTCATGATTTTGAAGAGGGTACATCCTCTTATATGATCCAAGGTGCAGTGGTAGTGTAGTATGGTGTTGCCTTGTTGTGTGGTGAGAATATAGGGCGTCTTTTCATCTATTTCTGCCCAGCAGCAGACATTGCCAGCATTGGTGGTGAACTGGCTTTCATTGTCCTTTTGCATGGAGATGGTTACTGAATTAAGGCCTTCATATCAGGTTGTCTCAGGACAGAGGTAAGACATTGGCCAATCTGGGTCCAAGCCATTGTCCCTGGTGATGGACACTACATAGAGCCTTGGGAGGGGATCCTCTGTGACAAGCTCCTTCCCAGGCTTGTACTCAATGTGCAACTGGTAGGGGGACAGGCACTTGACCCATCCTCCTTGATGTTGCTTTAAGTGTGACTGAGTGTTGAAGTACTGGAGTGATTTTTGATCTGTTAGGACGCAAGGTGGAAAGGTGGCACCCTCCAGGTAATAGCGCCATTTATTGATGCAGCGCATAATTGTCAATAACTCTTTTTCATGGATTGAATAACATTGTTCTGAGTCAGTGAGCTTCCTGGATCTTTATCCCATGAGGAGGGGAAAACCCTTGTTTGTTTCACCCGCAACACACCCCCTATGGCTCTTTCAGAGGCATCAGTCTCAAGTTTTTATTGGTGGTTCCAATTGGGGAATTGCAATACAGGCACAGTTGTAAGTCTTTGCTTCAACGTCTCAAAGGCTATATCTCTGACAGGGGTCCAATGGAAGAACTGTTTAGTGTTTAAGAGCTCAGTGAGAGGTGCAATAAGTTCTCCACATTTGGGAATAAACTTGCACATGTAGGCAACCATGCCTAATAATGTACACACCTGGCCCATGTCAGTGGGGGGTGGCATGTTTGTGATTGCCTTGATTTTGGAGGGGTTAGGCTTTATTCCTTGGGCAGAGATGATGTGCCCAAGGAACAAAAGCTCTAACTTGAGGAATTCACATTTAGAGGGCTTAGCCTTCAACTGGTTTTTCCAAAGGGTTTCAAGGACAGCACAGAGGTGTTGGAGATGAATGGTTTGATCTTGACTGAATACAATAATGTTGTCAAGGTACACAACAACACATTTCCTAATCAATTCCTCAAATGTTTTGTTCATCAACTTGACAAAGGTGAAAAGAGCGTTAGTCATTCCACAGCTCATGAACTGACACTCAAACAACCTGTAGCATGTTTGAAAGGCGGGTTTTGCCTCATCCCCTAGTGCAATGCGGACCTGATTGTACCCTGCGGTGAGATCAATCTTACTAAAGATCTTTGCACCTGCAAGTGTATCAAACAGGTTGTCAATTAACAGCAGAGGGTATTTATTCTTAACAGTCACCTCATTTAGGGAGTGGTAGTCTGTGACCAGGCAAAGAGACCTGTCCTTTTTGGCTACAAAGAAGACAGCAGCTCCGTATGGAGAGAGCAAGGGGCAAATGAAGCCCTTATCAACTATGTCCACAAGGTGCTGGTAGAGGGTCTCATCTTCTTCTGGTGTCAAGTAATAGAGGAGACGTGCTTTGGGAAGCAACCCTTGAAGCTGTAAAACATGCTGGATCTCTCAGGGAGGGGATAGTTGATCCAGTGTTTCACTGAAAACATCCTTATACTCATCAAGGAGCGTGACAAGTGCTTGTGGAGACAGAGTGGTAAAGGGGAGGGCCGCAGGTGGTTCCATGCAGATAACTTTGACTAAGCATTGATTCAAATCTAGTTTACCCCCTTGAAATCATATGAGCCTGTTTCTGTTATTCTGACAAACATGTTATTGTAAAGCAACTTGTTCATTTTGACAGGATATATATGAAAACCCACCCCATTTCTATTGAGGGTAATTACATATGTATCCCAGTTGATGTAGGGATAGTTATGACAAAGCCAGTCAAGGCCAGCAATGACGTTGTGGCTGAGCCCTGCCATGATTGGTCCTGAAAGCTTTACCTGGATGTTCCCCATTCTCATAGAGAAGGGTACTGTCTCATGGGTAATTACTACTCTACAGGAGTCAGCCTGTTATGAATTTGGGCCTTGGACGTCTTGGAGATTAACGTCTATAGTGCTAGCTTTGGAGAGTATGGTTTCAGGCCTATACACAAATTAATACAAGTCTTAAAGACTCTGAAGTCTTTACCCTTAAATCTAAGGTAACAACTAAGTAGAGTGTAAAAGCAAGTAAATAATGTGTGAAAGTATAAAATTATATTTATTAGGAAAAAGAAGGGAAGTTTATATACTGAAAAGGCTGTGCAATGGATGCAGGAGTGTTATTAACACCTGCATCATTGTCAGGAACATTAAAGGATCTTCTGGTGTCCACCAGGATCTTGCATCTGCATTCCTTCCATCTTGGGATGATCCAGATAATCTGAAAGAGAAGAGTGGATGCACATTACACCAGAGTGGCTGCAGCTTGCAGCTGTCTATTATGGAAGCTTCTTTCAGTTCCTGAACTTGATCCAACTGGATGTAACAGGTCAGCCAAATCATTGTAACATCCAAGATACAATTAGAATTGCAAATCTGCCAGATCCAACAGATTTGGGTGCAAATCAATTAGCCTTGACTACCAGGATTAATTCCACTGATAGCCTTGACCATTCTAATATGCACCTAATGTACAACATTTCCCACCACTAGAATGGGCAAAGGTTATAAATAGATGGTACTAGACTCAAGGGCTGCATATGTCAGGTAATTATTCCAATAAGGCCTTTTCACTGTATATTTCCTTATCCCTTTCTTTCTCTGTGATCTGGACAATAACTCATGGCATTTTTTCATTGGGTTTTATTTTTCTGGATTGTTGTCCTAAAGGGGGTTTACTCATGAGTACTAGGAGAAGCACACATGTATTGAGTGTGTACTCTAGTAATCAAGTGGCCAGCATTTGGATTCTTAGTGTAGTTCACAGGATCCATTTTCTGGTTGTCCTTAATAGGCCCTTGCCATATCATGACAAGTGTGTTCTCACATCCATACTCTCTATTACTATAGAAGTATAAAGCATCACCCACCTTGTACAAGGGGAGGGGAGGATGGCTTTTGGAAGCGTGGTCTACATCCTTCTTCTTGATGTTCAACTTGCCATGATAGGCTTCAGCCTCTGTATTGATCAAGAACTGGGACAACTTCTGGAGGTAGGCTTCTGGAGTGACAAACAGTCTAGGCTTCATCAGGGAGAGCAGACATTAAGGCAAGTCAGGTGGGCGTCCATGGGAGATTTGAAGGAGTGGCTTGCCAGCAGTTCTGCAGTACCTAATGTTAAGTACCATGACAGGATGATAGAGCAACCCATTACATGCATTTGTGGTCTTGTTGTTGTGGGAGGTCATCAATTCATGATAGTGATCCTGTTTGGATAGCGCTCTCTGTATGGAAACACGTCCAGTGGGTCCTTGATCAACAATCACTGAGTCCAGTTGCAAGGAGGAGCATATTTTAACTATCCATAGGTACTTGTATTCCATGAATAGACAATCATCCTTTACATTTTCACTCACCAAAGAGTTCTCTAGAGCAGAATGTGCTGTGATGATCTCCTCCCCCCACAAAGACAGGTCAGTCAGTGGGTTAAAGTGCATCTCATCATGTACAATAGCAACAAGTATAATGACTTGCAATCTTGAGAGGCAGTCTTTCTTTTGTGTTGCATTACCAGAATAGTACAGGGCAATCTTCTCATCTGGATCTGCTTCAGTAGGGAGGCGTTCTCTTCCAACCATAGGATAACTTCTTTGATAGAAGTTTGAAACTTCAGAGCAATGACTAATGGAGAGTTCATAGCTACTCTCTTCTTGTTGAGAAAAACCATATCCCATGTCTGTGAGGATGAGAATTTTATGTTCAAAAGAGGTCTTAAGGAGGATAAGATATAAGAAAGAGGCACACACCATTGTTCTCTTCAGTTCATCAAGGGCAACTTGGAAGGCAGCAGAGGTAATGATCAATCCAAGCTTCATACTGGTGAACTGTATCACCTCTTCTTCAATGTGGATGATGTACTTCTCCTGAACCTCAGAAGGCAAGCATGGTTTCTAGTAGGCATGCTTCTGTAACTGAGAAAGGGACTTTTGTATTCCTCCATGTCCTGTAGCTTTGTGTGAGACAACTACATGGTCTGTTCAGAGTGAGAGGCATACATATGGCAACCAGTTATCCTTGTAGAGCTTAAAGAGTTGACCATATTTAACTTTGGTGTCCACTGAAGGCTTCTTAAGAACACTTTGGATTTCAGTGGGCTCTTTCTCCCACAAATATTGGTCAACCAGTAGTTTTTCATAAAGCTCATCAGCAATAGAGGACACAAGGGCAACACTAGGCAGAGGTAAGTCCTGGGGCTCTTGCATCTCATCAGGGTGGAGAAGTTCAGCCTTGGAGTCTTTTTTGCAATGGGGTAGAGCAAGAAGAGGGATGAAAGAAGATCCATGTAGGTTGGTGCCAGGATCTTCAGGAGGCAAAGGTTCAGGCAGAGAAAAGGGAGGCACTACTATCTTTTAAACCAATGATTCTTTCTCAACTTGGCTGATTGGAAATACCACTGATTCTGCTTCTTAAATATCTTTCTCAGTCTCTTTATCTTTACTACAACACTCAGAGAACAAGGGAATCAATGATTGATCCTTATCTTGGCTGCATTTTATCTCTTCTGGCTTTGTTAGAGAAGGTACTTCATCATCCTTAAAGTCTCCCATGTCATTGGAACAGACTTTTTCTCTAGTCAGGTCAACTTTAGCACAGTATTGATGATATTCACAAGGAAAGTGTCCAGGTTGGATATATTCATCTGTGATACCAGGGGAAGAGAATTATCCAGGGTTGAATTCAGTCAGGGCAAGGCTTTCAAAAGATTCCAAGTGATAATCTTTAGAAAGCCATTTATCTTAAATTCCTTTTCTTGAACAGGATTTTTTGTGAGGCTGAAGGATGAAGCTTGGTTATTCAGGAGGCAAGGATTTTGGTAGAGAAAGGAGAAGTACTGTTACATTTTTAGCCAAGGATCTGTACTCAACTTGGCTGATTAGCAGTTCTACTACTTTCTCTTCTTGTGAAGCCTCATCATCTTTAGAGACTTTCTCATCTTTGAAGCAATCTCCAGCTCCAATAGGGAAGGGCTTGGCAGTTTTAGGATCTTCAGGAGGCAAAGGTTTAGGCAGAGAGAGGGGAGGCTTTTGGAAGGTATGAAGTCCAAATATCTCAACTTCATAGAGGATAACATCATCCTTAGCTGAATCTTCACCTCTGATATTGTGATCAACAGGAGAGGGTTCCAACAGATGGGTCATTATTTGTTAGATTAAGCCAAGGCGCCGGCTTAAGCATTTCAAAGCCTTTTAACTTCTTTGGTATCATTTAAGTCATAAACTTATGTTTTTTGAACATTAGTATAATGCTTAGTTTACTGAAGAAAAGTTTAATAGTGTAAAATATACAAATAATAGAAATAAATCTTATTTCTATTAGCTGTATTTTTTGCTAAAACCCTTTTTTCTATTTTAATAAGCCAAGAATTAAATATATGAGTTGCATGGGAGAGTAATAGCAGCCCCAAAGCTATAATTGCTATTACCCTATCTTTGGCTCATATAATTAATTTCTTAGTTATTTTTAGAAAAAAAGTTGTTGTATTTAAAAGACTATTTACCCTATGTGAAATATAAGTTTTTGTTATGCGTCCAACTTCATGAACATGTCCTACTAATCCTTTAGTAGTATCAGCTCTCTTTGTTTCTCTGTCATCTGTGCAGAACTTTGCACAATAATTTATTTTGGAGTACTCCTTAACATCCTCAAATGTCAAAGGTGAAACATACAGCTCATCATCTTTCATTAAATATGAAAGATTAACATAAAATGCTTTGACTTCAAGCCAGTTTTTTTTAGGCCTAGATTTTCTATCATAGATGTGAAAAAAGATTTTTTGGGAAACATCTGAATTATTTACAAGTGTCTCATATAGACCCTTTCTTTCTTCCTCTCTCTCAAAAACCATTTGAGATCATTTATATTTTTTATATACATCTCATTTTCCTTTTTTTAAATATTTTAGATAATACACCAAAATGACCATCAACAATACTTTTGCCATGACACTCAACAAATCTATTAAACTTAATTGTTCCTTTTATAATTTTAGGTACCTCTTTAAAAATATAATATAAGAATTCATAAGATCTGAAATGATTACCATTATCAGTCCAAACTTTAATATTTTTAATATTCTTAAATTTATATTTTTAAGCAGACTTATCAAACACTGACCTGAAAACAAAGAGTCATGAGATAAAATTTCAGATAAAAAGTCATGATACTCATATTTAATTTTCTCATTTTCTTTAAAAGCAATTACAAATCCTAATAAAGAAATAGGTATTTTCTCATAAAAACAATTATTTGTCTCTATAGGACCCCCACCTATTTTAAAGTTTTCTTTATAGTCTATTACTATAACACATGAATTATTATCAAGATTATTTATATCACCAATATATTCTTTATTTTGATGCTTATAAAACTTTTCATGTAGGTCAATAGATTCCAAATTTTCTTTAATAGATTTAGGCAATGGCAACTTCTTTATACTCAAATTCTTTTTCTTCATTTCTAATGACTTTTTTAAGTTGCAAATGTTACACATATCAGTTTGCTTTTTGCTTTTAATTATATTATTAGGAATAAGCTTATAAAAAGTGGAAAGTGAAATAGAAATATTGTTTTTTATTTTCATATCTTTGTAAATTTCTTTTTTTGTTTTCAATAATGAGTATTTTATTTTAGTTGAGTATTCACTCAACTCTTTTTGTAATTCTTCATAAATCAATCCAGGGGATTTTTTAGTGAATTGGCTAGTTGGAAATGAATTTTTTAACATATGTTTTAAAATATTTTTTATGTTTTCTTTCTTTACTGAATCATTTTTTCCTTTTTTATTTTTTGAATTTAATGATGCTTTTTTAGCATTTTTTATTTTTTTAGAATATGAATACTCATTTTTTGTCATTTTAAATCCACAATCCCAAAGCTCTTTCAGACTGTAGCTTGATGTAACCAATGCTCTTAGGGAAGGAAGGTGCTTGGCAGGGGACTCTGACATCAATTCCTTTAGGTTGTTAAGGAAATCATCTGTCTTAGAATTTTGTATGACAGGTAAGAAGGTACTTTTTCCAAACTCTGTTTTTAATAAGAAATGCTCAACAAAGCTGTTAAGATCACTGCCAGCAGTAAAAAGGAATGCTTGTTTAAGCATAGAGATTCTTTCTCTCTTAGTAGAAGCCCCCAGTGAGAAGAAGGGTGTCATCTGAGGTGCAAACTTGATAGGTTCCATAATGATAGTGGTTGGGTTCCTTGGCTTGGTTCAGGCAGTTCTTGCTTGGAAATAGATGTGCAGTTATCAGAGAGGAGTAAAGGTGTGGATTGTAAAGTAAATTTCTGTAAAGTTGAGCTGTTTAAATACCATGTTAGCTGAGCTTTTGCACTACAGGCATAAATTCCCAACTGACCCCCAACCAATCTCCTTAATTTATCAATATCACCCCTGAAGTCTGATATCATTGTTTATTTACCCCTTTTTATATTCTGGTTAACTGTTGATATTTCCGCGAATAGTACTTCAATCTCGCTCAAACTAGTATCATTAAAAAGCCCTTAATCTCAGCTTTCAGAATTGTGCTGCAACTTTATATTTTGATACCAATTTAGTATCTTGAAGTGGCTTTGAATGTAAGCTTATAAAATTATTATTTGAAATAAAATATGCTAATTAACTCTTAAAGTATGATATTTTAATCAGTAAACTAAATTTAAAGTATAAATCATTATTTAGCTTACTTTTAGTAACCAACTCAAAAACCTTTTTTTAAATAAACTTAAGTTTATTATAACCTTTAACAGTTCTTAAAAAATGAACTTTATATATTTTAAATCTATCAAAACAAAAATGTTTTTCTAATCACATATAAATATTTGCTTGTATAATTAAATTTGTATCTTATTTTTATAGATACAATGACTAAGATCATTTTCCATTTAGTTCAAATAAATTTTAACCTTTATAAAATTTAATTAAATAAAGCAAGATTTTGATACATTATTTTTTATGTTTGAATTTTTTATACATATTATCTCTAGCATAAGTATAAAAATATAATTTTATTAAATAGTTGTATAAAGCTATTTTATTAATATTAAATACTTAAAATTTTGAAAAGAAAAACTTTTACTCTCTTATAAGTTCTTATTATATATTTTCTATAAAATCTAACTTAAGAATAAATTACTTATGCTAAATGAGATCACTGAAATTTCAATAAAAGTTCAGTTTTAATTTTAGTTTTAGTTTTTTTTTAACTTTTTACTAGATTTTTTTTAAAAAATCCAAAATTATTTAATATTTATTAAATATGCAAAAAAGCTATCTGCCCTCTTTTTAAAAAGAGGGATTCAAAAATTATTATATTTTAAATTAAATATTTTTAAAAAGCTAAGATTTTAGGCAACAATTTGATTTTCAACAAAAAGCATCATATCAGTTTTTATTGTATTTTTAGGTTGCTATTTTTAGAATGATGTCATTTTGTACTAATCAGCTTTCAAGAAATAATGGTATATGAAATAAGATTGTTACTAGCTTTTAATACAGTTTAATTTAGCTGTAAGTAGAAAATGATTAATTTAATATAGGTTTTTATATTATAAGGATTAAATAAGATTTAATTTGATAAAATTGTTGTAATTATTTAAATTTATTGATAAGAAAATTAAAACAAATCTTTAAAGTTTTAAGTAGCACAGTTAATAGGAAACAAATTAATCTAACAAATAATGACCCAGATCCAGATAAAGTAATTCTATAGGTGCAGCCAAGGATGTATCTTTATCCTTGCTTATTAGCACCTTCATGTAATTTACTTCATGGATCAAATCCTGTTTTTTTTCACTGTACTCCTCATGAATGATTTGTGATTTGGTGGGCTCCACTTCAGTAAGAGATTCTTTAGGTTCAAAGATATTCTCTACAATTTCCACTTGATCTTCTTCTTCAAGGTATTGAGCCTCACTAACTTTATTGACTTCACAAGCCAAAGAATCAGAATGTTTAACCTTATTCAATAATCCAGCAATAGGAGCATTGGGTGACTCAAGGCTATTTCTGGAATCATTAGAGTTTTCAGAAGCATCCAATTGGCAGTCCTGAGGTGTGTTAGTGATTCTCAAACCATTGAGGGGGCTGGCTTTGGTAAAACATTGTGGGTAGTGGATTTTTTTGCTTTATCACTCTTTGGAGGTACTGATAGGAGTAACTAAAGCCAAGGTAGGGCATAATAGTATCAAAGGAATTTTGACACAAGCTGTTGAGCAGATATTTGATCTTCTGCTCTTCAGTATAACCAACAGTAAAGGGTTCCACTTTATCCAAGAAGGCAAGTACATCTTCACAAAAGTAGAAGTCAGGAAGAGAGCTATTCCCTCCCAGGGCTGAAACAGGACTACAGTGGGGGTGTCCTGCAGGTTTGGTGTATCTGGTAGGATACATATTGGAGTGAGCACCAATGCCGTGAATTTGGACCTTGGAGTCTTGGAGATTAACGTCTATAGTGCTAGCTTTGGAGAGTATGGTTTCAGGCCTATACACAAATTAATACAAGTCTTAAAGACTCTGAAGTCTTTACCCTTAAATCTAAGGTAACAACTAAGTAGAGTGTAAAAGCAAGTAAATAATGTGTGAAAGTATAAAATTATATTTATTAGGAAAAAGAAGGGAAGTTTATATACTAAAAAGGCTGTGCAATGGATGCAGGAGTGTTATTAACACCTGCATCATTGTCAGGAACATTAAAGGATCTTCTGGTGTCCACCAGGATCTTGCATCTGCATTCCTTCCATCTTGGGATGATCCAGATAATCTGAAAGAGAAGAGTGGATGCACATTACACCAGAGTGGCTGCAGCTTGCAGCTGTCTATTATGGAAGCTGCTTTCAGTTCCTGAACTTGATCCAACTGGATGTAACAGGTCAGCCAAATCATTGTAACATACAAGGTACAATTAGAATTGCAAATCTGCCAGATCCAACAGATTTGGGTGCAAATCAATTAGCCTTGACTACCAGGATTAATTCCGCTGATAACCTTGACCATTCTAATATGCACCTAATTTATGACACAGCCACTTGTACTGCCTTAAACCTGCTTGGTACCTGGTCTAGTTGTTGAGTGTTGGCAAATGCCTGGTCAACCATAGTGTGATTGCCCCAGTATCTACTAGTAGCTTGTGGGTATTCCCACAGAAACAGAAGGGATAGGTCAAGTGAGTTACTTTATTTGAAGAATGGATTGCTTGGAGGATAGGGTTGTTGCTATGAACCTGGAAGACATTGAAGGTCTCAACTTCATGAACATTGTAATTGCAGAGGTTCTTTGCAAGAAGGGATTTAGAGTGAGGATCAAATGGGGTTGTAGAACCTCTTGTAACTACAACCTACGGGAACCCACTTGCAGATATGGGGGTTGAGCCCATTAATTATCAAGATAAGGAGCATGATGTTCCCATCTGTCACATCTTCTGGGACAGCAGCAAGAGCTTGCTGCCAAGCGGCAAGATATTCAGGAACTGACCCAGTCTGTTTAATGGCCAGGAGGGGAGTTCCCACCATGATAGGTGAAATTGTTTCACTGTAGTGGGACTTCACGGCATCCCTGAACAGAGCCCAGGTAATCTCTATTTCTTGGCTAGCCCAGTTGGTGAACCAGACTGCAGCAGACCCTGTAAGGCGGCCTGAAGCTGTGGCAATCTACATGGGCTCAGGTACTTGACATATACAGAGGCAGGTTTTTGTAGAGCAGAGCCAACTGACAGTGTCAGCTCCTTTGACAGCTCCTGCAAATAATTCAAGCCAGAGATTAAGCATGTGTTGTGACAGGTCCAATTGGGGAGGGGTGACACTTGCATTGCGCTACTCAAGGCGGAGTCAATTATACACGCTTGTAAGTATCGGCTGATCTTGATAGATAATGTAACTGTTGGGGATGTCCCCCTTGGGGATTGTAAGGAAGGTTTCTTGATAAGGAGTAGCCATACAGCCCATACTCTGTCCTTTATTGGGGGAATTTTTCTTTTAAGTAGGTTGTGAACCTATTGCTGCTACCACTGTTGCAACTGAACCAATGAGGATTCAGTATTTGATTTGGGGAAGACAACATTCCAATAGAAAAGGATAGAATAATAAGAATAAGGTATCATTTTTTGTAGAATATTGTGATTAATATACTATAGGAGGAAAGCCACAAGGCCACAAGGGGATGGCATGTTTCATGTAAGGTTTGGAGCCAAGGAATAACTTGCGTAGGGATCAGCAGGCTGAATTGGTAGCGCTCCTAATTAAGAAGAAGTGCCTACAGTTTGACATTGCCATCATATTGGTTCATGTTTTTAGACACGTCAAGGGGTGACTCATCAAGCGCCCCCTGTGTATTGTAAGATACATTGGCAGGCAAGTCTGAAAAACTTGATTGCAAAATTACAGAGATCAAATAAATTGACTGCAAGATCAAGGAAAAGTCAAGGCTGCCATCTTCACTGGGGACAAAATTGACAAGGTGTCTGCCAAGGTACTTATGGCCAAGATTCCAGACACACCTGAAAAAACAGTTGAGCGTCTTCTTAAAGTTCAAAAAACTGTGGTTAAGGCCTCCAGTTCAAGTCATTTGTCCTCTCTGCGCTGTCTGTCTAGGTTGACAACCATGAGATGTATGAACATCTCAAGCCAGCAAAGCGCGCCAGGAAAGAGGCTACTGATTTTCCAGCACAATTGCTTGCGCCAAGAATAGCTAAGCCTGATGAAGCTGCCAACAATGAAGAAACACAAGAAGGTAACCTAATGAAAAATTAATAAAATTTCAAAATACTTATCATATTTTAGAAAACAGACGGCAAAATCTGCCAAGTCCTTGTCCCATTTGTCCCAACCATGTTTTATGCCAACTATGCCAATAATGTGGCTAGGCAGCTGTCTCTGTCCCCCCTGTCTTGCAGGAGCTTGAAAACAGAATTCACAGGTCCTTCCCAATGTTCATGGAGGCATAGGCTGAGATTACGCATGGCAAGGGGGCATCCAAGTGGGCAGTTAATGCCTACAAAGATGCCTAATTGGTCCGCCTGGACCTGGTGGCCCTCAGTGAAGTTTACTGTGTAAACTCCATTGAGCTTTTTGGGACGTCCTGACAATGCTCCCATTCAAGAATATACCAGAGATGGGCCAGGCACATGCGGCTGCTTGCTTCTGCTTCCAGGTGGAGCACACCATATCTCACCTGTTGGAGAACTTTGGGCATATGGTGGGTAAATTGGCTGTTGTAGATACAACAGCTGCAAAGAAGACTAAAATTCTCCTGGTGGACTTTGGGCTGGCTTGGAGTGCAAACAAGATGGGGCTCCCTCTGGTAATGGAGCTGAACTTGCTGATGACAAAGCATGAAAAAATATTAGTGCTGTTTATAATAAACTCTATGAGTTCACAGAAGCCTTTGCTGGAAAAAGGCTTCATCTGGTGGTTTATGTAAAGTCACTCCCCCTTTAGCCCTGGATAGAACAATCTTCCCGTGCTGCACAAAAAAATCTGCTCAGAAGCCAGCCAAGCCCCTCAATTCCCTTGAAGATTTAGCCCACACAATTGATGAGATATTTGTGTTGTTATACCCTTCTCAAGTGGTAAATAAGGGTGCTTTGGATTCTGTCCCCACTTGGGAGGAATCCCTGATTAATTTGGACTATTTTCTGGCTTGGGCTTGACCACATTTAAATTAATTAGGTCTAAGCAATCAGGTCGCGCTACTGCCAAATCACTAAATCCCAACTCAATTGGAATTGATGGCATTTAGAAGTGTTCTTTAGGCACTAGCCAATCAGAGGCTGGGTCAGAAATTAATGAGAAACCATCCAAACTCCCTGAAATTATTGGCAAAAATTCTATCTCACCCAATCAAATGACTGCCTGAGGTCACCTGAACTTTTAATCTCAATGGCCTTTCCTTAAAGCAAGACAGGGGACTTTTGGTCCCCTGCTTGCTCATTCTTAAAAATAAAGTTTAGGCTTTTCTTTTCAAACTTAAGTGGTTTCTTTGGGTCTGTTTTTGACCCTTTTGATTTCTCTAAGATTATTAGTAAAGGTTTTCTTTTCCCTTACTTTTCCCCTCACTTTTGGGCCTGTTTGGCACTTTTCAAAGCCCCTATCTATGTTGTTAGCGTCAAGATTAAAGCTTACCTCTTTTGCCTTGAAGAAAACAACTCAATTTTAGAAATTAGTAGTGAATTTAATATACTTACCTATTTTAAGTTTGATTTTGTGTTTGTTTTGCTTTTGCTTGCGCTTAGACTTTATATACACTTTAAACAAGCTTCACTATACACTTTAATAAAGCTTTTCAAAACACTTTTGAGTCCTTTGGTCCATGGTTGCTGTTTCTTACCTATCCTAAGTGCCATAGAGTCCCCTGGTTTGAATTTTATCATAAAATTTGCAGAACTAGCTGCAATTTTGTTGTGGTTCAACCTCAGACTCCAAAATGTTAGTGCCTCTGATAAAATTTGTGGTCTTTACCTTGGCACCAGCCCTGGTAATGATCTGGTCTACCTCTCCAGATCTTTGGGGCTGTATCCCCAATTCTTTCCTGCACGTTGGCATCAACCCTGATCAGCTCTTGAATATTTTTTAGAATATCCCCGCACGCGCTCAGGACATGTACGCCACTAGAGAGAACGTGATGAGGAGTCTAACCTGCAATGACCTAGAGTTCCCTGCCGCCAAGACAGCTTCTGCTGCTCCCCTCAGTCTGGCCCACTGTACACTCCTCCCCTCTGAGGACCCACTTGTCTGGGTTTCAGAGGAAGGCTTGGGCACCCCAGAGCTCACTCCCAAATATACATCCTGGTTTCTTAGCAGAATTTTTTTATGGGTTTGGACTCCTACTTTCCCTGGGTGTCTGCTGCATCCTCCCTATGGACGCCCCTTTGATCAGCTATGCCAGTCTTGTACCAGATGGCGTCCTGGTGGATCCTCCCTCCAGGGTGGGAGCCAAACTTAGTCAGTTTAGCCACCCTCTCTCACAGTTTACCTGGGGTTCCTGTTTTACTTCAGAATGGGGGCTAACGTTAAGGACCTTGACAGGGTCATAGTAGGTATTGACTAGGCCAGGCTCTCCCTGGATGGGAAGAGGGTCCCCCTGGATATAACTCGGTAGATTATGTCATCCAGGACGCCCTGGTCCTGGCTGGAATTTACGGGTTTGCAGCCCTGCTCAAAAAGCTGCTCCTGAACTCCCATCTCCCCATACTCCCTTTTAAAAGTTGCAAAGTATTTATTTTAATCAGGGTGTATCCACTGTCTAAAGTGTGGCAGTAGAGGTTGTATGCTGTCAGGGATCCAGCCTGTGGGGGGTTCTTGGGAACTTGCGGGCAGACGGCCCGCAGGCCCAGCAGGAAGGGCCCACTACAAGATTGGTGCTAACTTCACAATATAAGATAACAATTTTCCCAGGAGGGCCCAAGGTCTGCTTGCAGGTACCCTTGAATCAATTAAGCCGGTGAGAGTGATATACATTGCTCCAAATATCTGGGTGGAAATGGACTCATTGGCTGCAATGGATTCCTGCAGGCAGTTGGGCTGCAGGGTGAGAAGTGGTGTCATTGGAACTAAATATGTGAGCAGGTAGTTGTACTTGTTGCAGAATAGCAGAGGAGGTATGGTGATTTTGGTACCTTCTCTGTAAAAAGTTTCTGGCTCTTTGGTTCTAGCCTCTGGGTCATAGATTAGGATTTCCTCTAGGGTGAACTCCAAATATGCCAGATTGGGGGTATTCAGTGAAATGTACTGGGCCAAAGGAAGCTCCTGGTGGACAATAGAGTTTGGGAAGCTGGTCTGCAGTTTCTTGGATTGGGTAAGCAGAAGGTATGGAACCGCAGGAGGTGGGCTGCAAATGAAATATAACTAAAATCAAGTATGGGATAACCTGGTTGAACCAAAGGTTCATGTCACTTTATTGCAAGAATGGCAATAGGTAACTTCCTGGCGGCCCAGGGTATAAGTATACCCATCTGCCACGGAGAAAATTTTACAAATTCCTTTGGGCCTGGTGCTACCGTCTACCAGGTTTTTACAGCCCTCAGCGGCATCCATTGCAGGAGTTATTTCATTGGCTGTTTTAAACTGAGAAAACTCATATTTCCCTTCAGTCTGTGGGATTTGTCATCTTTGGGTGGCCCACATTCCACAGGAAGTTTCTTTGCTTCCCCTGCTGTGGTGGCCCAAGTTATTCTGGGATCTTTGGCTTGGCCTGAACTCTCATTGGTTGGGTTAACAGGAACCCTTGGCGTGGGGGATCTTGATGCAGGTATTTTTTGTTCATCAATCCTTAGAAGATTCCCTGAAGTCAAATCCTGCTCTGGTTTGAGTCCAGAAATCTGCAGGTGGCTGGTCCTGCAGGATGGCAGCCTTCAGGGTATCAGGGTTCAAATCCTGTAGTTGAGGTTTTCCATTAAACATGGTCAATAGGAGTTTGTCACTTGTGACAGATGCGCTTCTGAGTGAGCTTAGTGGGAGTAGTTGAATTGGGATCCTGTTCAGGGACTGGCTTTCAAGGCATGGGTACCTTGTTGTAGAAGGCTGTGATCTTCTTGATCACTAGCTGCATCTCCTAAGTCCTATAGAACTTGGGCTTGTTGTTGTCTTACTGGTTACCATCACTGACGTAGGGCTTGTAGCTAGTGTCAAGTACAGGCTTTACCTTCTCCATCATGTCTGCTGGGACTGACTCCTGGTGGTAGACGGGGTCAAAAACAAACAAAGAAAGCTTGATCTCCTTGTTTCTAACTGTTTTGGTGGTGTTAACCTTGTTGGGCTTCCAGGTCAGCTTGGGGACCCAAGGGTTGATTCCCTGCACCCTTGCATGTTGTGATCCTTGAACTGGTTGTGTCAGTGCAACCTCACTATTGAACTCTCTTAGTTGTCTCCTTCCTGAGTAGGCACTTGCATTGCACTGACTCAATTTTTTGACCTGTGGGGGCAACCACAACCACACCACACAACAGGTGCATTGTTACTCTGTTGTTGTGCTCCTTCATTTTAAAATTTAATAAGATACTAAATAAAATTCAATTAAGTTACTCCCTAATTTTAATTTTTGCTTTTATCTGAATATGGATATTTATTTAGAGTTTTCCTCACCCAATATCCCAATTATAGATTTTTTATTTCTTAATTAGTTGTTTTTGGTTTTACAGTGCCATTTTAGAATACCCAAAATAATTTCCACCTTTTTCTCCAGATTTTACTCCAAATTTAAGCACCCAACACAACATTTTTAAAATTTGTGTTTCAGATTGTGTGCCTTATTTTAGATACCTTGGTATCATTCTTGATTACTGTCAAAAATTGCACTATTAATGCTATTTTGATATGGCCTTTGAATAATAATATGTGCAAAAATTTGGTTGGGTTTGCTTTCAACTTCAGACATTCCTTGCCTTCCATAAATGGGCCAACATCAATGTCCACCTATTATGAAATACCATTCCTTCCCTCAACTGATCCTGGTATGAGTTAAGCCTAACATGACCCCCTCTTCCGCTCTGTCTACCTATTGAGTGATCATTGACCCTTGTCTACTATTTAAGTAGAATCATTTATCCTAATAGAGCAAGTTTATCCAAATTTGTGTTGGTGTTTGTATTCTTCAAGCCTTTTCCTTTCCTTTTTTCCAAAAAGAAGTCTTCTTGTATTCCAGGAAATTAAGGTATTTGCTCTTAATTTTGCCCTGAAGGCTAACCCAAGGCTATCTTCAAACAACAAACCTTTTGTAGTAAAGGTTTCCCGATGTGTCCTCCTGGATGTTGTCCCCAGGAGCCAAGCATAACAATCACCAATAAATGATTTTTTATTATATTGTAGTACTCCATTGGGGCAGGAATATTTGGAAACATTAGATGAGGAACTCAAGACATTAAGAGTTCTCTGAATTTCCCTTTCCTGGCAGGCATTGGGTATTGATAAGTGGGAACTTTTGGCCAAATTCTTATTTGCATTGGAATGATGTTTGCTGGTCCTTTTTCATGCACCCAAATTCACTTACTGAATGTTGGGGCATGTATTTGTGTGTTGATGTGCTTGTCAGTCCCTTCTGCATTGGGGTTATTCCCAATCTGGGCAGCAGTTTCCCCCAAATTAGGATTAGGGGAATTTGCCTTTTTGGCTTCCTAATTTGGCTATTTTTTAGGGAGTGGAGTGAGATTAGCCAGCTGGCTGACTGGTTGGAATGAGCTGGTTGTCTGGCTGGGTGGTTGTTAGCAGGCGTCTGCTTGGTGGTTAAAATTTTCTTGCTCATTATGAGTTCTTCTTGGATATTTAATTTGTTTGTTTAAAACATCTTGATTGTTTGAGATATTTGTTGAATATCCTGTGGCCTGGATAGTGGGATATTTAACTGTTCTTGCCATATTGGAGTGAAATTGGAAACACAGATACTGGTGTCAGGAATATTCCTGACAGTATGTGATGGACTATATGCATATTGCATAATACCTTCCTGAATCAGATAATTGCACTACCCCAAAAATAATGGTGGTAGCTTTCAGGAGTTATTTTTAAGCTTAAACTATTACCATCACATGCCTAGAAGAGCAGGGCCAATTATAAGCATCAACTCTTTAAATACTGCACTTGAAGAACCAACCATGTTGCCATATCCTCAAGATCTATTCTTAATTATAATAGGGATAGACTTTGCCAAGCAAACAGACTCTTCTTCTTTAATTATATTAAGTTTCTACCTTTTAAACATAACTTCTTAGCTCAATCACTAATAAATTTCTGAGCCAGGTTAACTAATACACCTTCTTTGGCAGTTTACTGTGCAAAGTTTTGCAAAGATGATAGGGAAACATAGAGCACTGATACTATTAAAGGATTATCAGGATCAGTTCATGAAGCTGGGCACATCAAAAAAAGTATATTCCAGATTTTTGCAACCAAGATTACTCCTCTGCCTGCTAACATATCTCACAATAAAAAGGGGCGCTCAATGATTTGCCCCATTATGTGATAAACATATATGGACCAATCTGAGTGCAATTTCAAATTATGGACACTATCTCCTAATTAGGAGTGTTTCCATTTAAACACACTGATCCCTTTTCTCAAGTTATTCTCAGCTCACTCCTTATTTTAAACTTGCCACTGTATCACCCCTGGTGGACTTGTGGTTTCCCACTATGGTATATCAATTAAAATATTCTCCAATAAACATAATCTTATTCCTATAATGTACTTTCTATTTGGACTTTTGTCTTCCTCAATCTAAATACATAACTATAATTAGTTCAGTTGTAACAGTGGTAGCATAGATAGGTTTGATTAACAACCTACCTATAAAAAAATCCCCCAAGAAAGGATAAAGTTCTGGCTTTATGGACACCCCTCATCAAGAGACCTTTTTCCTCATTCCTGATGGGGACATCCTCAAGGGCTGCACATATACCAGGATCAGTTAGCTCTTGCCAGGATCTACAACTAACTCTGCCTGGGACAATTTAATGTTAGTGTCACCCCGCCTCATTCAGATCTGTCACAATGTATGCTGAACCTTCAATGAAATCTTTCACTGGTGGTGTTAAGGGGGCCAACAAAGTAAGTTTTTACACTCTACAGAAACCTGTCTCTACATTTGTCAAGTACCCAAGCCCATGTGGGTTGCTACTGCGTCAGGACACCTCGCAGGGCCTGCTAATATGTGGCTCAGCACTTGGGTCAGCCAAGAAATTAAAGTTATATGGGCTGCATTCAGAAACCCTATTAAGCCCTGCTACATCAATACTTTTTTACCCAATTTTGTGAGAACACCTCTGCTTGCAATCAAACAAATATGAAGTGTCTCTGGGTACCTTACTGATTGACAACAAGCTTTTGTTGCCGCCCCAGAATCCATTACAAATGAAAATGCAATGATCTTCACTCTCATCATCAATGGGTTTGTCTTAAAATATGCAGCCTGGGTGCTGATTTCTACAAATAGTTAGTCTAATACTTCTTTATCTTAATACTATACCTGTTATGGTATAGTGATAGCCTGGGTAAGGACAGAAGAATATAATATAATAAGACAAAGCTAGTGTTTATTTAGATAGTATTGCACTTATATAGTGTGAGGTGGGGAAATTGCCACCAGAGGCAGGGAGGCACAGACAGAAGAACTTCCCAAATGGAGGAGAGTGGATTGGCACAGCTAAAAGTCCCGGCAAGAGAACAACTTCCTCCACACAGCTTTCCTTAAGGATGTATATATAAATAACTTTTTTGTTCTATCTATAATCCCAGAAGTGAAGCCTGTGCCTTGTGCGCATTTGAGAGGCAAATCAAACACCTGTTTTAGAGGTGTTTTAAGCGTCTTTATCCCTAGTAAAATCAGGATGCAATAGTGGAATTGCGCGACTGTTCTGTTGCTTAATCCCTAAGTAGACAACTTTACGTCTAATCCATTCAGGATCTGCAACAGGATTAAGCCACATATCTGTAAATGGGTGCCCCTGGGGCGTTGTACCTCCATTGATTATTGCTAAAAGGCTATAGTAGAAGCAAACAACCAAGTTATAATGTGCTTCTGAAGATACCACAACACATCCCCTCAACCTTGCCCCACGCCTGAAAGTGCCCACAATCAAGTAGGTTACTGCCAGCCCCATCAGCAGGAGAATGGCAATAAATGCCCTTGTGAGGGGGGGGCTCCAGCTAGCACAAATTAAAGACTCAGGAAAAGCCTGGGGTTTTTAGATGCAAGAGACTCTGCAACTCCGCTCTATTAATACTCTCAAGCTCTCCTTACCAAAAACACTGTGACTACAATGTACATGAGGTGGAAACCTTATATTATTACAGGTATACAGTGACAACCCCGCCCACCAAGCCAGTAATTCATCAAATAAAATTACTTGCTTGACCTCTCTGTTTTGATTCTGTGGAAATACCCACATACTTATGGTAGATACAGGAGACCATTACACAATGTTCAACCAAGCATTTGCAGACTCCCAACAGTTAGACCAAGTCCCTAGCTGTTTCAAGGCAGTACATATGGCTGACTCCCGCAGAGTAACCATTACCCATGAGACTTGTTGTGTTCTGAGGCGCGGCACAGATACACAACAGGAAATCCCAACCTTATGATTGGATTTGTACTAAGTCTTGTTTAGATGGCAGGGAAGGCTATGTGATTACCTTGTGGCTCTGAATGAATAATTTCTACTAGTTGTGGCTAGAGAGAGGCTCCAAAGTACGTGAAGACACAAAGATAAAAATGTGAATAAAACTTAATTTTTATTGGTAAAAGTGAATGAAATATATACTGTTTAGCTTTACCACAAAACAGTAAATAGACGGTAGGATCAATTGCCACTAGTGTTAGTGGGGCAAGCAAGCTGCAAGAAATCAGGAAACCAAACAATTGTATTTCCAAGTTTAGATATAACCTCATTTTGAGGGGCAAAAGAAAAAGAGAGATATTTGTCCTCAAAATAACACATCAGAGGCAAAATTGAAACATGGTGAATGGTGGCATTCACAACATTGCCCCCCTCTATATTGGCCTTAGGGGTTAGTACTTGCAGAGGAACTTGGCATGCACACAAGCAAATGGTTGACCACTAGAGAGGAGTTTTACAGTATACTCTGACCCTTGTTTGAAGGTCACTTCCAAGGGCCCAAGTCACAACAAGTCTAGCTTATGAGCCTGTCCCCCTACTCTATGTTGATATTAAAGAACATGGTCCCCAATGTTGAACTCAGGCAGGGGGATCTCCCAGCATTATCAGGGGAGAGCTCAAGCAGCTTGGTCTTATATGCAGAAGTGTATGCAGCAGCCTGTATATCAATGATGCAGTTGACTAGCTCTTTGATATGGTCATATGGGTTTATAGCCTTATCAGAGGAGAGTAGGGAGCTCCCAGGAGCAACAGAGTGGTGGCCTTACGTCCATACACCATAGTAAAGTGGGAATACCCGGTGGCACAATTTTTGCTAAGGCAATAGGCAAAGAGAGCAGTGGGTAAGTATAGATCCCAGTTGGCGGTGTCAGAATAAGTGAGTTTCCTCATGATAGAAACCAGAGTTGAGTTTGCACGTTCAACTGCCCTATTAGTGGAAGGATTATAGGGGGCAGAGAAAGACTGATGAGACCCCAAGGCTTCAACCACAGAGTTCACTAACTTGGCATTGAAGTTAGTCCCATTGTCAGACAACAACACTTGAGAGCAGCCATGGTGGAAGAATACATCTTGCAGCAGAAAGGCGGTGGTTGTCTTGGCAGTGATGTCTTTAGTAGGGTGAGCTTCTACCCACTTGCTGAAATAATCAACAGCAACTAGGATGAAGCAGCAACCTGAGCAGGAACACAGAAGAGGCCCTACAGCGTCAATGCTGATAGTGTGAAATGTGTGTTAAGAGGGGACAAGTTTGAACTTGTGTGAGGCAGCTCAAGGTCTCTGGAGCTGGCATTTGTGGCAACTAGCAATGACGTCTGGAATCAGCAGGCAAAGATTTTCCCAGAAGTAGTTTTTATGGAGCCAGGCATAGGTCTTGGCAAATACTAGGACGTACATAAGGTAGGTATTGGTTGTGTACTTTTTTGAAAATCTGGTTGTAGCAAATGAGTGTGTCCTTGGATAGCTTAGACAGGGAAATTCAAACTTCTTCCATCTTGCTCTCTCAAGAGGAAGGATACCCTATTAATTTATACAGCTAATCAGCCTCAGCAGGGTGTAGAGCAAGGATGGGCATTCTGGATAATCCATCTTTGTTCTGGTGTTGAATCCCAAGATGGCGTAGTACCAAGAAGTTGTAGCCTTGCTGTCAGGAATATTCCTGACAACAAACTTTTAGACAACAACATTTTGGTCACATTGGGTCCCACAAGTCAAGACAAAAAATGGCAGCAGTTCTCCCTAATTGGGAAAACTGCCGCAAAACAGACAGGGTTTAAAAAAGAAATTGAAAAATTGTCTATTTCAAATTCAGCTTTTATAGCCTGGCTGCAGGCCATGTGGCCAACTGCCAGGCGCCCGCCTGCCAGCCAGCTGGCAGGGGCAGTGCACCCTCCACAGCGGACCGTCTACCCCTGCTGGATGGGGAAATTCCAAATTGGGAAAACCAAAAAGGCAATCTACCCAAACCCAAAATTAGGTGTAAGTGCTGTGCAAATTTGGAACCTACCAAATTTGGATGGGGTTGACAGGCTGCCCAGCACAAAAATAAATGCAGTAACTGTAGAAGTTGAATTTAGATGCATGAAAGCATCTAATAAGGTACCAAACCAATGCAAGTCAGAGAGTAACAATTCATTGCCTGCACATCCCTTCCAATTTCACTCCCAAAAGGGAATTCCAGACAACACCAAGTGTTTGGGGTTCCATGTTATTTTTTTCACTATTCATGCCCCACCAAGGATTATAGTATATAATAAAGCTCAATCACTTGATGATAGTTTATGCTATCATTGAGAAAATTACCCCTCAATTGTTATCACATAAATCAATCCAAACTTTTATCCTTCAGAAAGTTAAAGACACTAAGCTTTGTCTATCCTTCCCCAGGACCAGGAGATGAACCACCTTATCTTCTCAGCTGCCCTTACAGCATGCTTAGGGATTGGGGGCCACCAACACTATCAACTGCATGAGCCATTCAATGCTACATCTGAAAAGTACTTTTACAAGGAGCCAGCGCAGCTCAACTCCTCTGATCAGTACTCCTGGTCCACACTGGTTTTGTCCCACTCCACTCAGTCTGTAGCTATATACACCTTTATATACTACATACTCATGTATTAGCCAGTAATTTCAGACATTATAACGTACAAACAAAGGTCTTTTGATGGATGATGACAGTATATCACATTGTGACTATACTCACTGGGTTCCAAGTGGCTAACTTGGTACCTTATTTAGCTAAAATACTTCCCCAATTGTTGGGTCTTTACACTTGCAGGCAGAGAGCCCATCTAGCTAGTTGTCCTTCTGGTTCCTTAATTTGTTGTAGCCACTTAAGCAAAGTGTGGCCAGTGATCACAGTGAAATGGGTGCCATACATGTAATGGCAGAACTGCTTGACTTCATGAAACACAGCAAGACATTTTTTCTCCATTACGCTGTAATTATTCTCATGCTTATTCAGGGCAAGAGGTATAAGCTATAGGGTGGTACACCCCTTTGTCATTCAATCGAGCCAAGATGGCGCCAATGACCATGTTACTAGCATCAGTATATAAGATAAATTATTTAATGTAATCAGGATATACTAGGATGGGAGCCTCTTTGAGCTTTTGTTTAAGGATCTCAAAGGCTTGTTGCTGACTAGCAGTCCATTCAAAAGGGATATTATGTAACAGTTGGACCAAATGTTTGCTCATATTGGAAAAGTCAGGGATAAACTTTCTGTAGTAACCCATCATGCCCAGAAAGACTTTTACTTCTTGCAGGTTGGCAGGTGAAAGAATTTTGTAAATGGCCTCAACTTTCTTAGTCATTGGGCAAATCCTGGTCTGGGTTACTTCATGGCCCAAGAATTCAAGACGTTCTTTCAAGAAGGCGCACTTGGAAGGTTTTAGCTTAAGGTCAGCTTCTCAAATCTTTATGAACACCTCCTTGAGGTGAGCCAGGTGATCTGTAAAGGTAGTGCTGAAGACTGTTATATCATCTAGATACACCAGGATACATGAAAGCTTCAATTCACAGAGGATGGAATTCATGGCTTGTTGGAAGGTAGCTGGGGCATTGCAGAGTCCTTGCAGCATACACATAGGCTTAAAAAATCCCACAGATGTGATGAGTGCAGCTTTTTGTCTATCTTTGGGAGAGAGACTGACTTGCCAGTATCCTGAAGCTAGGTTCATGGCAGAGAAGAACTTGGAGCCACTAAGGCAGCAGAGAGCATCATCAATACACAGCAAGGGGTAGGAATCCTTTTTGGTTAAGTGATTAAATTGTTGATAGTCCTTCACAATGTGATAGCCTCCATCCTTCTTCTTCATTATAAGCAGAGGAGAGGCCCATGGACTTTAGGAAGGAGCCAGCAGCCCAGAGTCTAAAAGTTGTTTGATCTCTTTAGAAACCTGAGTGTCTTCTACTTGACTGCAACAATAAGGTTTAGCTTGGAAGGGAGGAGCATCACCAGTATCAATCTGGTGAATAACGCCCTTTCCTAGTCCATAATCAGTGCTGTCTTTAGCAAAGAGATCTGAAAGCTAATCTAGCAGGTCAAGCACCTCTTTCTGTTGGACTGGGGATATTTGTGGGAAATCTTGGGCAGTAAACAAGGATAGGACTTGAGGCTTGCCCTCTGGTAAGTTAAAGTCTTGGAACATACCAAAGGGATGTAGGGATATCACGTCAGGAGCATTCAGCAACTTGCCATAGTCAAAACCCTGGCCTCTAGACATATGTATGGGGAGAGCAGTCAAGTTGATTACCAGAAATTGAACAGGGTCCTTATGAGAGACGTCCAAGATTCCTGGGCAGAGATAGGGTTTGTTGCGGCCTAGCAAGGGAGGAGAGTACAACCCCAGGAAAATATACTCAGGTAACTTATATGATATCTGAGAGTTTAAGATAGCTTGAAATCCAGGGGGAATGATAACAGCGGAGATGGCTAGGAGCAGAATCCTCTCAGACACAGGGCAAGCCATAGGAGGGCACTTCATGTTGGATGAGTGGGTACGGTACTTTAGAGTGAAGACACCAGTGAGATATTCTAATGCACATGTCTTGAGGTGCTTTCCAGGAACTTCAATAGACTCCTCAAAGATCAGAGGTACTTCATACCCTAATTTATAGAGATACCCATCTTTTAAGTTGATGATCCCATTGTTTTCCTAAGGAATTGAGTACCAACTAGGAGATTGTAACTCTCATTTTCAAAGACTACAGCAGACGCATCTAAGAGTAGCTTGCCAAACAGCATGGGAAGAGAAGAATAAGCCCCTATAGAATAGTCATGGATAGCCCAGCTGTACCATACAGCTGGTGATAGTTAAGGTTGGTGGCAAGTTTGGGCTTCTTGACAAGCTTTGAGGAGACAACATTAACAGGAGATCCATGTCCAAGATGGCCTTGTTTTTCACCTTTTGGATGGATGTTTCCACACAAGTGATAGTACAACTAAAGGGAGGGAGGACAGCTGGATGTCCTGGGCTTCTGCTAGCTCTTTTTTCCCTCTTTTTGATCATGCATCTCAAGCCTGGAAACTCCTTATAGACAGTCTGTAGAGGAAGCAAGACTGAAACATTCTTTAATACAGCGTCAGTAACCTCAGCAGCTTCTTTAGATGACTCTACAAGAACAGGGGACCTTGTAGCTTGAGTGAGGTATGGACAAGAGACAAACTTTTTGGCTTCAGGCAAAGGCTTGGCAGTTATTGTAGTTTTCCCAGAGCGTAACTTATAAGGGACCCCAAAAGTTTTGGGAATGGCAAGAACTGAATATCCAAAGGCATCAGGATTAACAATGTCTGAATCATTCATGTCAGAGTCATCAGAGATATTGTGGAACAGCAGCAAAATGGGGGGAGCCTCAGTGTCAGCAGGCTCAGAGTTGGCTATGGAGGGGGGAATCAAAGGAGACTGGGAAGAATTATCAACCAAAAGTGTCTCTGCCTCTAGGTTGACTGTTCTTTTCCCGCCTGCTCCTTGGGATCAGCTCCCTCAACGTGAGAATTGGTGAAGACTTGAGAATGGTGGTCTATCTGGCCACAGTTATGGCAACCTTGGCGTCTAAGAGTATTATGAGAGTTCATGGTGAGGATTCAAGGACCACAGGAAGATGAAACAGAATTGAAGGCAGCTCAATTCTCCTGCACTACTGCTCCAGAATGGGTAAGGTGTATATCCTGCAGCATCCTCTTTATGCTCTTCATAGAGGAAAGCATGGCTTTGTGAGCCTTAAAATAGAAACACAAGAGTTGATTAACCTTGAGGGCTTGAGCGCAGGCCATGTAAGCCTTATGTGTCATCAGCTGTCTGCTAGTTATTAATTGCTGTCCTTCCATGTAGAATCTATCTGCAAATTAAGCCAGAGTGTCCTTGAGTTTGAAAGCAATGTGTATGAAGGCGCCCTTCTTCACTTCCAGACTAAGGTCACCACCAAACTCATTGATCAGAAGCTGTCTCATTTCTTCCCAAGTCTCAATGGTGGGAAACTCTGGTACTACTACTTCTTGAAAGGTTGAGTGCAGGCAGGTTAGGATGTGTTCCTTCCTAACCTCATCAAAAGCTCTTCTCATGGCAGTTTTGTAGATAGTTAGGAAAGCTGCAATGGTAGATGTTTTGGGGTCAAAGACCTGTTTAAAGGTAGGTTTGAAATGCACTTTAGGAGTGGTACCACCATTGTTGCTATAAAGTACATTTATGCACGGGGAGAACTATGCTTCAGATTTGGAGGGGGGCTGTCTGGCCCACAGCTGACAAACACTCTCTTCAAGAGTAGTCAGGGTCTCAATAGTGCGGGCACCCATATTATTAGCTAAGGTGGTCTGTTGCTCAGTGACGTCTAGGTGCTGGCCCTGTGTGGTTACTACTGTGGAAAGCTCGGCCAGGTGGGAAGTCAGGGAAGGACCCATTAAAAGATAAGGAGCAAACCTATCATTTACCAAATCAATTAATTCACTCATTTCTTTTATATCTTTGTCAAGGTTGGAGTGGTCTTGTTTCAAGTGGTCCACCTTGTTGACTAGAGCAATCAACTCTCTAGCACAGTGAATTTGGGGGGGCCAACAGGCTGGGGCAGCAGCCATCTTTGTCAATGACTCCAGTTGGACTAGCAGTAGTTGCCATTGCTTTGTGTAGGGCAGCAACCTCCTGCTGTAGCTCAGCAACCTGAGTTGTCAAAACAAGAACCTGAGGATCTGGCTGAGGTGCTTCAGTAGGTAATCTTGACTGCAGGTAGACACTTGCAGCTCTCAAATGGTATCCCATAGTTTCTGTTCTCTACCCATCAAATTTTCTAATGAGAGAGAGGGAGGCATATCTGGCTTAGGCGTGGACAGCTCATCTACTTGAGCTTGAAGCTTGGCAATGGCAGCAATGGTGGCTACCCTTCATTGATCAAACTCTTCACTGAGCTTGCAAAGGCCCTCAGCAGCAAGGGCTACCACTTGTTGTAGTTGATCAAGGGAGTAAGCACTGAATGCATTGAGCTGCTGCACAAGTTGCCTTAAATTAGTCAGATAGGCATTCAAGGTAGAATCTACTTGGGTTTGCTATGGCTGTTCCAACTGGCAGAACTCATTTAGATGCTCCCTGATGTATTTGAGTATGGCCTGGCACATTTTCTCAATGTAATTAACCAAGCATATTTGAGAGGTGACAGAATTGCGCTGATTTTCTGATACCAAGGAAAACAGGGAGTGAATCCACTGTTGATACTCTTCAAACTGATCCCAGTGATAAGTAATGACTGCTTGTAGAGACAAAATCTCCTGAATGTGGAGCCCTAACATCATTTGATGATGGGCTAAGGCAGGTTGTATTGAGGAAGACAATAGGTGCTCAGCAGAGCCAGCCACTGAGAGAAAATGCTGTGGGAATTATGGAGCCAGAATCAATTCTTAGTATTCCACTTTACTGAACTGTAATTGGAGGCAAGGGATGGCTCCTTCACAGGCTACCCCAAGGGCTACTGCCATGACTTGTTCTAAATAAGGGGTACCCAAGGGGTAGGCCACTAGACAGGGACCATTCCTGAGGTTCAGCACAGTAGGGACAATAGGTGGGTCTGCAATGTCTTACTTGATAGGAAGACTGGTGAAATCAGGTGAAGACAGCTCTTGTTAAGGAGGAGGCAAAGGATCTGAAAACTTGGTTTTAAAAGGAGTAACCAAGGGGCTTACAGCCCCTGTAGTGAGACCATTTTTGTTGTGTTCTGAGGCGCAGCACAGATACACAAAAGGGAATTCTAACCTTAGGATTGGATTTGTACTAAGTCTTGGTTAGATGGCAGGGAAGGCTATACAATTACCTTGTGGTCCTGAATGAATAATCTCTACTAGTTGTGGCTAGAGAGAGGCGCCAAAGTATGTGAAGACACAAATGCAAATAGAACTTAATTTTTATTGGTTAAAGTGAAATGTAATATATACTGTGTAGCTTTACCACAAAACAGTACACGGACGGTAGGATCACTTGCCACAAGAATGAGTGGAGCAAGTGAGTTGCGCAGAATCAGGAAACCAAACAATTGTATTTCCCAATTTGGATACAACGTTCTTTCAAGGGGCAAAAGCAAAATCAAGATATTTGTCCTCAAAATAACCCATTAAAGACAAAATCAAAACATGTTGAATGGCGGCATTCACAACAAGACTGTTCCCTTCTCTATGGTAATGGGGAATGTTAATGTTAGGCTCTCTGGACCTATAATAGCTGGACTCAGCCATTACATTATCACTGGCCTTGACTGGCTCTGTCATAATTGCCCATATATTTACTGGGATACCTAGTTGATTACACTCAACAGGAACAGGGTAGAGTTCCAAATCTACTCCATTGAGATGAATAAGTTACTTCACAGCACAGTATTTGTGAAACTCACAGAAGCTGGTGCCTACAATTTCAAGGGAGAAGGATTGACTTCAACCAGTGCTCAGTCAAGGACATTTACTCCAAACCTGCTGCCCCTCCCCCTCAAACCAGGTGCCTCCATCAGCCCTAGTAACACTCCTTGAGGAGTTCAAGGATATTTTCAGTGAAACACTATAACAACTTCCTCCCCCTTTAGAGATCTAGCATGCCATGCAGCTGTAGGGATCACTATTAAAGGCCCGTCCTTTGTACTGTCTAACGCCCAAGGAGGGAAAAACTCTCTTTTAGCACCTTGTGAACGCTCTAGACAAGGGATTCATCCGCCCATTGTTGTCCCTATATGGAGCTGTGGTCTTCTTTGTAGCCAATAAGGATGGATTACTCCATCTTGTTACTGATTCCACACCCTAAATAAAGTAACAGTGACAAATAAGTATCCCATGCCGTTGATTGAAAGACTGTTTGACACACTTGCAGGTGCAAAGGTCTTTAGTAAGATTAATCTTACTGCGGGGTACAACAAGGTCCACATCACGCCAGAGGACAAGGCAAGGACAGCCTTCTGCACACGCTATGGGTTGTTTAAGTGTTGTGTCATGAACTTTGGAATGACCAACACTCCCTCCACTTTTGCCATGCTTATGAATAAGGCGTTTGAAGATTCAATTGGCAAGTGTGTTGTTGTGTACCTTGATGACATCATTGTGTTTTTTAAGATCAAACTATGCTCCTCCAACACCTTTGTGCTGTATTAGACACTCTCTGCAAGCACCAGTTGAAAGAAAAACCTTTTAAGTGCAAGTTCCTGTGATTGGAGCTACTTTTCCTTGGGTGCACTATCTCTTCCCAGGGGATCAATACCAACCCCACCAAGATAAAGGCAATCACCAAAATACCACCCCCCCCCACAGATGCAGGCCAGGTGAGTATGTTCTTGGGCATGGTTGCTTACATATATAAGTTTTTACCCAATTGTGGGGAGCTCATCACACCCCTCACCAAGTTGCCAAACACCAAAAAACACTTTCACTGGACACCTAATAGGGATCAGGCCTTTGAGAAGTTAAAATAGAAGCTCACCACTGTGCCCGTACTACAGTTTCCCAATTGAAATTTCCAGTAAAAACTTGAGACTGACGCCTCTGACAGGACTATATGGGCATGTTGCAAGTAGAAACCAATGGGGACACCTTCTGACTGTAGCATACAAATCCAGGAAACTCATCAATTTGGAACAACACTACCCCATACATGCCAAGAAGTTAGCGGCAATAGTGCACCACATTGAGAAATGGTGTTGTTACCTGGAAGGAGCCACCTTTCCAACCCATGTCCTGACAGATCACAAGTTGCTCCAGTACTTTAATACACAGTCCCATCTGACATGACATCAAGCAGGCTGGGTCAAACATCTTTCACATATCAACTCCACATAGAATACAAGCCTGGCAAGGAGCTTGTCACAGCTGACGCCTTCTCTGGACTGTATATAGCGTCCATCACAGGAGATGACAGATTGGACCCAGATCGGCCCATGATTTACCTGCACCCTGAAGCCACCTGTTACAAAGGGCTTAATTCTGTGACCATTTCCAAGTTGAAGGGCAACAAGAGCCAGTTCACAACTGACACTGGCAATGTCTGCTGTCAGGCAGAGACAGGGGGAAAGACACATTGCATTCTTGCCATCTAACAAGGAGATACTATACTGCATTACCACCACACCCTAGGCCATATCAGAGGGTGTAACCTCTTTGAGATCATGAAGCGCAAGGTTTAGTGGTCCTGAATGTGCCAGGACATCCTAGACCTCCTCAAAATGTGTATTATGTGAAAAGAACACGTCTAAACCTGTTCCACCCAAGTCAGTCCTGCCAATAAGGGCAATGAAATCCTTCAAACAGTGGGCCCTTGACATTGTTGGACCCCTACCTGAGGGAAAATTGAGCAAGAAGTACATCATCACTGCTATTGACTACTTCACCTGCTGGCCGGTTGTGAGAGAGGGGGGCTAAACTAACTAAGTTTAGCTCCCATCCTGGGGGAAAGATCCACCAGGACACTATCCTGTGTAAGACTGGGATGGCTGCTCAAAGGGGCGTCTATAGGGAGGACGCGGCAGATAGACGGGGGAAATACGAGTCCAAGCCCATCAAAAGCATCCCACCAAGCAGCCAGGTGATACGCTTGGATCTGAGATCTTGTCCATCCAAGCCTTTCTCTGAGATCTGTGGGACTGGGATTTCTGAGGGAGGAGAATGGAGGGGGGTCAGGCTGGGGGTCACAAGTGGGACTGGGTCAAGGACAGTGAGCTTGAGGTTGTCACATGTCAAGCTTCTCACAACATTCTCACTGGTGGCAAATATATCCTGGGCGCGTCCAGGGATGTCCTCCAGTAAGTGCATGAATTAACCTGGGTCAGCACCTACACAGTGAAGGGTATAGAAAATACACCCCCACAGATCTGGGGTAGTACACTATATCATTACCAGAGCCGGCACCAAGGTATAAACAACAAACTTGGCAAGATGGACCAACATTTCTCTTAATGACCAAGTTTGGGACCAGTAATGACAGATTTGTTTCTCCTGGAGTTCTCTTTATTATCACTGCAAATGGTCCCAAAAAACAACCAATGGACAAACACAGGCAAGAAAGTTACTGGGAGGCTAGGAAGGGCAAGGAACAAAGGCTGCAGGATATCAGTTGCCTTGTGGACAGGTTTACAGAGTGTAAAGCGTATATTAAAAGCCAATGGGCTCAAAAGCAAAAGAAAAACAATTTTGAACTTAAAGTAAGAATTTATAGCAATTATAATACCAATCTTAAAGTTTGAACTAGATTTTTGAAAACAACTAAGGTAAGCACAACTATTAACACTAACGTTAACTGTAGCAACTTTGAAAATGGCGCCGTAAACCAGGGAAAGGCGGGAAGGTAAGTAATTGTAATATAAATACTAACAAAGCCAGGAATAGAGGGGAACTAGTAGAAGAGCCCCAAAATACAAAACTTTTTTTAGGAAAGTTGAAACTTTGACTTTGAAAAATGAGCAAGCAGGGGACTGAAAGTCCCCTGTCTTGCTTTAAGGGAGGAAATTGAATTCAAGAGTCACCCGACTCAGGGCTGGGACTTGATTGGCTTGCAGAGAAATTTTGCAAAGGAGAATCCAAAGGGTTGGAGGGCTTCTCATTAACTTCTGACTTCAACTATGATTGGTTGGGGTCAACTGAATGGCTCAACCCAGTTGGATTGGCATTTAAAGAAATGGCAGTAGCGCGACCTGAATACTTAGACTTAATTAATTTCAAGTGTGGACGGGCCCAAGCCAAAAAATAATCCAAATTAATCAGAGATTCCTCCCAAGTGGGTACAGAGTCCAAAGCACCAGTATTTACCACTTGGGAAGGGTATGCCAATATAAATCTCTTATCAATTGTGTGGGCTAAATCCTCAAGGGAATTAAGGGACTTGGCCGGCTTTTGAGCAGATTTTTTTGTGCGGCGCGGGAAGATTGTCCTATCCAGGGCTAAAGGGGAAGTGAATTTACACTGGTGGCATGGGCAACCACTAATAAACCTTCCATAACCATCACTTGGTTCATTGGCAAGGAGATTGTAGCACTATTTGGCTTCGCCAAGTGGCTCATCACCAATAGGGGTCCTGAGCTTGTAGGCAACACTATGAAGGCATACTGTATCAAAAATGCCCTCAAGCAAATAGTCACTACCCCATACCATCCCCAGGCCAATGGGTGTGTAGAGCACTTGAATGGCTCTCTTGTAAAACTAGTTGACAAACTTTCCCAGGAACACCAAAACATGGCCTGGACTGAGCACCTCCCTACTGCCTTACTTATCTTTTAAGCTAGAATCAACTGTGGTACATGCTTCAGTCCCAACACCCTAGCCTTTGGGACCCCTGATGGTTTAATTGGAGTAGAGGAGGGGAAATTATGGTCCAATGTCCCAATGAAACATCCCCTTAACACTAGATCCTTGTTAACCCAGTGGCACACCAAGGCCTGCAACAATGAACAAGAGCAGATCAAGGGGCAACTAAACACTTCCAAGCGAGATATGCCATATGTGACCCCATCTATGCCCTCAGTCCCAACTCTATCAGGCTTGAATCCAACCACCTAGGCCCTTCAAGATAGCTGCTGTCTATGGCAACCACGCCTACCAACCTGAAGATGCCCAAGAAAACACCAAAAAACTCTACCATGATCACTGGCGCCCCTGCTGTACTGTTCCTGCACAAAATTGCTTTGTGCCCACCTTCCCAAACCTTCCACAGGTTCCAATTCTGTTGTCTGACAACAAACAGGGGGAAAGGGGGGTGTTGCAACCAAGATTACTCCCCTGTCCGCTAATGTATCTCACAATAAACAGGGGGCGCTGTCAGGGATCCAGCCTATGGGGTGTTCATGGGAACTTGCAGGCTGTCCGCCTGCAGGTCCTGCAGGTAGAGCCCACCACAAGATAGGTGCTAACTTCACAGTATAAGATAATAATTTTCCCAGGAGGGCCCAAGGTCTGCTTGCAGGTACCATTGAATTAATTAAGCCAGGGAGAGTGATATACATCACTCCAAATATCTGGGTGGAAGTGGACTCATTGGCTGCAACAGATTCCTGTGGGTGGTTGGGTTGTGGGGTGAGAAGTGGTGTCATTGGAACTAAATAGGCAGGCAAGTAGTTGTACTTGTTGCAGAATAGCAGAGGAGGTATGGTGATTTTTTTTCCCTTCTCTGTAAACTGTTGCCATATCTCTAGTTCTAGCCTATGGGTTGCAGATTAAGATTTCCTCTAGGGTAAACTCCAAATATGCCAGATTGGGGGGTATTTAGTGAAATGTACTGGGCCAAATGGAGCTCATGGTTGACAATAGAGTTTGGGCGGCTGGTCCACAGTTTCTGGGGGTGGATAGTTGGGAGGCACAGAACCGCAGGGGTTGGACTGCAAATGAAATATAGCTAAAATTGAGTATGGAATAACTTGGTTGAACCAAAGGTTCATGTCACTTTATTGTAAGAATGGCAATAGGCAATTTCCTGGCGTCCTAGGTTATAAGTATACCCATCTGCCATGGAGAAAATTTTACAAATTCCTTTGGGCCTGGTGCTACCGTCTACCAGGTTTTTACAGCCCTCAGCGGCATCCATTGCAGGAGTTATTTCATTAGCTGGTTCAAACTAAGAAAACTCATATTTCCCTTCAGGCCGTGGGATTTGTCACCTTTGGGTGGCCCACATTCCACAGGAAGTTTCTTTGCTTCCCCTGCTGTGGTGGCCCAAGTTATTCTGGGATCTTTGGCTTGGCCTGAACTCTCATTGGTTGAGTTAACAGGAACCTTTGACATGGAGAGCCTTGATGCAGGTAATTTTAGTTTATCAAGCCTTAGAAGATTCCCTAAAGTCAAATCCTGCTTTGGTTTGAGCCCAAAAATCTGCAGGTGACTGGTCCTGCAGGCTGGCAGTCTACAGGGTATCAGGGTTCAAATCCTGTAGTTGAGGTTTTTCTATGAGCATATCCAAGAGGATTTTGTCATTTGTGACAGGTGCTCAATGAGTTGCCCCATGATGTGACAAACAGTATGGACTAATATGAGGGCAATGTCAAATTGCGGGCACTATCTCCTAATTAATAATATTGCTAATTTGACACACTGATCCCTTTTCTCAAGTTATTCTCAAGCTCAAACCCTATGACAAACCTGCCACTGTGCTACCCCCTGATGGACTTGTGGCTTTCCACTATTGTTACAGATGTAACAAGTTCAAAGCCCCAGGAAAGGAATTGAACCTGTGCCCAGCTGCCAGGCAGGGCAAGCGGGTGGCAGGAATTTGCCTGCACCTGGATTTACTTTGAAAAGCAAAAATCCAGGTGTGGGAATCAATCCTGCCTTGGTGGGTTTGGCTGGTCCTGGGCCTGGGCAGACCATTTTAGTTTCCCAGGGCTCCCAGTTAAAGCCCACCCTCCATTTAGTAATTTGGGGTTCCCAATTGGGAACCTCTTTTTTAATCAAGATCTACAGCCTCATAAATGCCTGTCAAGCCTAGTCCAAAAATGGTAATCAAATTGAAAACAACCTCATGACACCTGCAGCCAAACCTGCCAGAACCAATGTCCAGTCAGGCCAAGACAGGTCCCCAACAAGCCAAACAACTGTTCCTGAAGACCCCAAAAATGACCATGAAGCAGTCAACCAAACAGCAGAACCTGAGATGCCAAGCCATGCCACACAGATAGCACCAGAAGAATGCCCAGAGGCACCTGCATGTGAATAAGTATATAAGCAAGAAGCACCAGAAAGATTCTGTATTGCCATCCTTACCAATAAAGTTGGTATAAACCTTTGGTTCACCAATCAGATTCCTTACATATTTTTTATACTCTTCCATCTGCAATCACCTAAGCACCAGTACTCATCCTCAGAGATTGGAAGCCAAGTGCCAGTTGACAAACCAGAAGTATTTGTCTACTACCGTCCTCCTGACACTCTGTTTGACCCTGTGCACTTCACTTAGTATCCTCATAACCCTGACCACAAACCCTGGACCTTAGAAGACTTGCAGTGGTACACTCTCCCAGACACTCCCAAGGATCCATATCAAATCATCCGTGACGGCAGAGAAATCACCATATACCCTTTGATCTTCAACAGGAAATACAACCATCCTGCTGCCTACTTAGTCCCAATGGAACCACCCCTGACACCCAAACCAACCATCTCAACCCCACCCACTTCTAATGCCACTGGCCAGAGTAATCAATTCCTGGGAGTGCTGTATCTGGCACTTACAGCATTGATTGACTCTGCCTTGCCAGCTTGTGGACCATGAGCTGTGGCTGGGAAGGCCCTATCCTACCTGATAAAGTTAGGTCCCATCATCTGGTGGGCCATGCCTGTACCCAAATCTTCCCCTCCTTCCCCTAAATGGGCATCACAGTACTCCTGGTATCTATTAGAACTGGGGAGCAGATTATAAAGAACAGATCCTAGCTCTCAATCACAATAAAATTGCAGTTTCAGCAACAACCAAAAAGATTGCCACAAACAATTCCTGGGAGACCAAAGGGGGGAAGGGAATAGCTGAACACTAAAAGCAACAGGAAAAACCAAAAGACCAAAATAAACTAACAAATTTTGAACTTTATTAGGGTAGAGAATGATGAAGCAAGGTCTTTTACAACTCTTGCACTCATTTAAAGAGAGGGGATGGAATTTGGGTGAGGAGTTGAATGTCAAAACTAATCAACCAATGATATGAGATATGAGTGCATTTCTTGAGGCAGGAAGATCTTGAAAAATTCAAATGGACAAAATCAAAGGAAAAACTGACTCAACTAAAATTGAGGAGCCTTTCTTGGATGCAATTACCACTGCTCATGGCCTCTCTTGCACATGATATTTAACCAGGGGTGTCTTTTGGGTAGGTTAGGTGGGGGCATCTTCAAACTAATTCAGCAAATATTAGTGTTGAGGAGCTGGATGTACTGGTATTCTGGCCATCTGATGACACACTTAACATCCAGTCATTGCCTGGTTTGGTGCCAATCTTATATTCAGTTCAATATTCCAGAAATGGCAACAAACCAATATCAAATGACTCATCCAGGTATCCAGTAACTCAAATCCAACTTGCACATGATCACCCCCATATTTTATCTGACTTAAGTCCCTGCCACAGCACAAGATATATAAGTCTAAAGTATTATCCAATAAAATATACTTCTCTTCTTCTTAAATCCATATTCAAAGCTTTCCCAAAAGTTGCTCCTCATCAATAGTGTGAGGACCTTTCTTGGGGTTTTTGGTAAATCTTTGGATAAATACCCAGGCATAATCTGACAGAGATCCCCAAGCATTTGGTAAGGATTGAAGTAGAGGCCCAAGGGGGAGGCGTAACTTTACAGTATCCTGACAACTATGGTTCATTAATTACAATATTATTCAATAAACAACATTTTATTCCTATTCCTGTCCTTTCTATTTAGAATGTTGTCTTCTCCAATCTAAATACTGAACTATAATTGCTTCAGTTGCAACAAGATAGAGTTAATATTGTTTTAAAAGCAACAACTCTTCTCTGAAAGCAACTAAGGGATTGATTATATGAGCCAAAGATTGGGTATTATAGTTATAGCTTTGGGAGTGCTATTGGTCTCCAATTAAACTCATTATATTTGATCCCTGGATTATCAAGTTGGATAAAAATGGGTTCAGCAGAAAGGCAATTGATAAAGGTAAGACATGTTTTTAGAATTTGCATTTTATCAGTGTTAAGAATGTTCAAGATTATGGGTTAAACAATATCAAACCAGCAACTAAGCTTTAAAGTGTCCAAATTGGCACCTTGGCTTAACCAAATTAAGAATTTAGTTTACAGTGGTGAATATATAATAGCACAATTTAATACAAGTTTAGATGTGTGCAAAAGAAACTCTTAAAGGATATGGAGGCTAGGACAGTACCTTCTAAGTTGATACTGGGTCGAACTGTGCCCATCAAGTATGCAAAATATTGAAAGTAGATCAAATTATCTGATCCTTATTTAAATCAACAGTTTTAGGGTTTCAGTTGAAATCCTTGGCATGATGGTGTAACAGGATAATATCCAGTCAAGCATGTTTTAACACCAATTGCTTCTATACTGTTCCTCTTAATGGATAGTGCGGCGCCTGCTTCCTAGTTTATAATGCAATAACGAAGCAGCCTATGTTTGAGTTTGGCTAAATAAAGATGTTGATAAACCACGTGCATCAGTGCCATACCTATGTGACCTTGGTTTAGCCAATCATCTTGCTTGAGAATAATTACCAATTAGCCTTGTGCTACAAAAGCAATGCCTCATAACAGTCAGGATGATGCATCTGTAAATGCTGTTAGCATCCTGGCTTGGTTTCCACAAAGGTGCAACTAGGAGAATTCTGAATGCTGGAAAGGGCAAGTGTAGCGGACGGGCGCAGTTTCTAAATTTGGCCTTTTTTGCACCTCCATTTGGAGCACTTCTGTGGCTTTGATTTTTAATCATGTTTTACTTCTAATCGGTGCCTTTCAGGGGGATGGCTGCTAACTGGCTGAAAGGCGGTCCTTGCTAGATTTAACTTGTGCTGATAGCCACCACGGTTTGTCCTGGCTTTAATATGGTTGGCTGAGTTTTCGGGGAAATATGTGAAGCAAGGCCGATTGATTTATTGGGCTGCTTACATAACTTTATTACATAATTTTATTTCATAATTTATTTCGGGCTTATTTTGCAGTGCGGTTTATGAAGTTCCAGGAAAAAGTATTGAGGGGCGAGCTGATTTGACATGTACTCGTTTCAGGGGGCTGCTATTAAACAAATATTTGAGATAAAGTTGAAATCTGCATTTTAAAACATTAATTCAAGAATAAAATCTGTGGCTGACCAATCTACGATTAGCTAGCCCAGCAGGTAACCAGATGATTATTTTTGCAGTGGAAGAAGTATTTGATTGGAAAATGAGATGGAAGGCTTCGCAAATAAAAGATTAAAAAAATTGTTAAATTATTTGAATTAGTATTTATAAAGCATGGCTTCATATTTCATTTATTCTATAATAGAAGATAAAAATGTTTTTAAACTATTTGAATTAGTATTTATAAAGCATAACTTCATATTTCATTTGCTCTATAATAGAAGATAAAAAATGCTTGTTAAATTATTTGAATTAGTATTTATAAAGCATAGCTTCATATTTCATTTGTTCTATACTTGTTGATAAGAATGGTTTTGAGCTTGGTATAGTTCATCTTTATTGGTTGATATGATTTGTTAGGACACAAATAGACATGTTTTGAATTGGTAGTGAATTTGAAATGACGGCATCAACCTTAGATGATCCAGCCAGGGTATTTAAATTTAAATTTAAACAACTTGTAAAGTATCAGAAAAACTTGTAAAGTATCAGAAGAATGTCTGTAAAAACTTATTATGAGCTGGCACGCCTCATTACCCTGCTTGCCGTTGGCTTTCTATTGGCCTGGTGGCATGATGTATTGCCAATGGATAGACCCGAGAACTGGCAAGCGTGGACCAAAGACTTTCGAGACCTGAAGGCCTCGGGGGTAGATGTTTATAAGTTTGATCGGGAGCTGGGCGAGGGTGACTTCTCGGCAGATGCTGCTTACCTTCATCTTCTGCGCATGGGATTGAAAATTCATAGCTACAATACAGACGAGATCGAACTTGTTGAGAAATATCTTTTCTCTTATGCTCGAGCTATCCAGAGTTATGGCGAGGCAAGGGGCGTGAAAGTTCAAGTTGATTTTGATCGCCGGTCAAGCATATTGGCGTATGAAAAGGTTAATAAATTAAGCAAAAGGTCACTTTTAGCACCAGTTTATTTTGAGGCATCCAATTTGATCATCCGGATCGTTGGCCAACAAAGCGACGCCTTGCTTGTGTCTGCCCACCACGACTCTCAAGGCTCAAGCCATGGAGCTTCCGATGATGGAATTTCCGTGGCAATTGCCCTAGAGTTACTACGCAAGGCTTCCCAGAAAACCCCCGAGCATAGCCTAATAGTACTATTGGATAGTGCAGAGGAAAAGGGCTTGATGGGAAGCCGCTCCTTTATTAATCATCCTTGGTTCAAAACTATACGTGCTGTTATCAATCTAGAAGCTTCAGGTGTAGGCGGCAGAGCTATCCTTTTCCAGGCAAATAACGACGTAGCTCTTGAGGCCTTTCGCTTTTCTCCTCACCCTTTTGGGACGTCTATTGGGAATGATGCGTTCCGACAAGGTCTGATTAACAGCCGAACAGATTTCGAAGTGTACCGAGCTGCCAATCTTAGTGGCATCGACATGGCAATCTGTAGTAATCGTGCCTTCTACCATACCCGCAAAGATGACGTTGAACATGTTTACTTTTCTTCTCTCAAACGTTTTGGGGAGACGGTACTCTCTGCTTCGCTTCATCTTCTTAAAAAAACCTCACTCGAGAGCTCCTCTTTTTCAGGAGGGGTATTTTTTAGTATACTTGGATACAAAATGATTGTCTTTAGCCAACCACAGATGATTTATATTGTCCAACTTACAACCATTTTGCTTTCACTATGTCTACTTACTTGTCCTAAAATTCCAATTCGTGGCCTTTTGGCCATTGTCAGCGGGGTGATTAAGCATGCTGCGGTTTTAGCAGTGTCAATATGGCTGGTAGCCAACTTGCATCTTCATAACTTTGCCTCTGTCATATATCTCAGCTCTACACTTTTAGGGCTGAGTTGCATATGTATTGAACTGGTTGTCTGGGCAAAGCTTGAAGGCGTTGCCATCTACCGTTTAGAGAAGCCCCTCCTCTCCTCCTTAATTCTTTTGTGGTTGGTTACACAGCTATTGAATCTTTTCCTCCTTCGTAACAGCTTTAGCTCACTGTACCCCACTCTCTTTTTGTCGCTTTCCCATGCCTTCATATTTTACTTCGATTATTTCCGTCTGGATTTTGGATTCCGGGTAGCCGTGCGCCTGGAGATATGCCTGATGTCTTCCATATTACTACACGACTCAGTCACGATGCTCATACTTAGTCTTTCCCAGAGTATCCCAACTGGAAGCTCTAATTTCGGTACACATCTTCTCATTTCATTCATGTCTATATTGCCTGTTCTGAGCTTTGTTCCTACACTTCCTACTCTGCTGCATCCTCACCCTTGGCGCGTTATCGGAATCTCCTTGGTCGCCTGGTTTTCATGCTTGATCGCTATCCACAGTCAGTTTCCTCTGAGTTCTTCAGCGCCCATGGCGGTGCACTTTGAACAGCACACGTGTATTACCCCCCAGCTGGGTTGCATGAGCATGCTCCCCGAGAAAGCACCTTTCATTTACCGAAATTTATCATTTGTCCGTGCCATTGCCCCCTCTTATTTAGATATGGCCTTATCCGAAATCCCATCTGCAGCTGCGCACCCCTTGTCAAAGGTAGTTCCTTACTATCACATGAAACAGAAGCTGTATGTAGCCGATCCTCCATCCCTCCCACCATCAAGCATATCCCTCACCTTAATTTCCTCTGTGAATGATACAGTAGTTATTGAGTTTGCAGGGCAAGGTAGTCGGATATGCGGATTACGGTTCTTAAACGTGAAGCTAAAGCAACTAAGCTGTTCAACCCTAGCTTCCCCTTCCGAGGTGATTATGATTCCTAATTCTACTGCTCCCCAAAGCCAGTTCATGCTGATGCGCAGATCTCCCAAGGCACCCTTTATCATCAAAGCCACAACCTTCCCTAATCCCCCACACACCCTCCGCATCAGTACCTGGTGCGGCTATGACGATATTGACAAGTACATCCCCGCCATACAGGAAGCCCAGCAGAACCTCCCGCCGTGGGCAGTCCTCTCCACAACTCAAGCGACAATCCTCACAATCCACGCCGATTTCACCGTATTTCTGGCTTCAAAGGCTTAATTCAACCAAGAACTTTATGGCTACAATTAAATATCCAACCAAGCAGATCATTTATTCAAAGCACTCTTTAGCTGTTCACGACATAGCTTATTCCAGGGCTATCAATCCTTAATATTTAACTACTAAACACGCCACCCAAGGAATATCTACTATTTGCCATTCTCAAGCTGTCACATCCCACTTGGTAATCTTGATCTTTAGAGATATAGGCCTCTTTATATAGGTTAGCATATTCTTCCTTATGAAGGCTAAATAGGACCGTAAGAGCCTAACATACCATGTTGGCTGAACAAAGCACGCATATACTGGCAACAGTAGTGACATTAAAGGCACTATGGTTGTTCTTAAGCTCACCTTATTACTTGCTGCCATAGCCGTGCTTCATGCAGCAGCTACAGATAAAGAAAGAGAAAGACACCAGGGAATTATATCTTCATTGAAGAGATAAAAATTGGCTTATACCTTTGTGGCAGGACACCAGAATATGGTCTAAAAAATGAAGTACCTTTAGTTCGATGTATGTGGAAAAAGGAGTGACCCCTCTAGGACAGCATTAGTGGAACAATACTGGTGGCAATGGGCAGTGCCACCACTAAGGGATTGATATCAATGGTTGCCCTAATTAGGCAACAGGTTGATTCAACTCAAGTTTATTTTAACCCATGAGGGATTGAGCTTGTTGCAACAAGATTTGGGCTTTCACCAATCATATTGCAACGCAAAACAGCCTATATCCAAATATAACATTCCATCCATCAACAATAAAGCTTCATCACCCTATTCTCCCATCATATACTTCTAACTTAAGCCCGCCAACCTGCATCACCCTTAGCACATCAAAAGGTAGCATACCTTATCCAGCCAATAAGATATCTAGACCAGGTGTATTTAAATATCCCCAACTTAATCATAACGCTGTACCCAACTACTCAGCACAAGCAAATTATCCAAGCAAGGCTTATAGCTCTATTCACACACCGCATACTTTATAGCCTACTGATTCTGTCTGCTTACACCAGTCCTAAATGTCGATTTCAGCTCTTGAGGTTGGCATACAGGAGAAGACTTCAAGAAACGATGTTATCAAAAGACTTGAGGTCTTTGCTAGCCTTAGTTAGCCTTCAGGGATGGTTAAGGTTAGTTGCATCAAGGCCTCAGCAGATCAAAAGTAGCATGTAATCTTCCTGCGCAGAACTAAGGAGCACTAAAGTGTTGATAGTATCAAAGCAACAGTAGGGGAAGAACTTGCCATACTTATTTAATAGTAGAAGACTTTACAGGGTACTTCATAAAGTACTTAATTGATGGATCAACAGCTAAAAGAATAAGGGGAAATTTAAGGCCAGAAGCTATCCCAAAGATGGTTATAAACCAATGCCTTAGGGCCTGAAGCATTTATATTGGTTAAACAAAGGAAGGTAGACAAAGTTTATGAGAGTAACTGGATCAGATCCCCTAATAACTTGTAAGGAGTGAAACACAAACTCAACCAATCTATCAAACTTAGAAAAATGAAGCAGAATCAAGTTTTAGGATGTAGATCAATCTAAGAAATCAATTTCAAGATCAGGTATTGGTTAGAATTAATAACAGGGTTGATGTTACGGTAGTACACCAAATGGGAGAAATAGTAGGTGTGATGAAAATTGATAGATAATGAGAAGCAGTCTCTATGTGATGGGGAATCACCCCCAAATCCACATAGAGTTGATGATTAACCACCAATAAAGCTTCAGATACTGTTTGGTAAAATTCCCAAAGGATACACTAGGGTTAAGCAAAATAATTAAGTCCAACCAGAAAAGTCCTAGGTAAATGGCCTGGGAGAGAATGAACATATCTTCTGTGTAAAGCTCAGGACATTGGGAAGGAACAACTGTCTCTGGTTTGGATTCTGCAGGGAAGACACCAAGATTCTAGGTCATTGGAGTAACATTAGGAGGCACCAACAACAAAGTACCAATGGCAGGTCCCCATCTTCCAGTAATGATCCAGCCTAGAATAAGATTGTAGGGAATGTAGCGCAACAATCCAACTACAGGATATATTTTGAAATTAAAGTTAGACCAAGGGATATATGATTTTTATTGAGTAAAATTTGGAGGACTCAACTCTTAAGAGTTGAAATAGTGAAAATTATTTAATATATATCAAAAATTGACTAAGCAATACCACCTGGATCCTGGGCTCCTATTCCTTCCACATTGTCAAGGGAGTATCTAGTCCAGGTTGCAAAGAACCCTTGAGTGACCAACTTCTGATGACCATGCTGATAAATAAGCTCATATTGAGTGACCCTTAAATTATATCAATTTATTAACGTCAACTTACAGGGGGGAATTGGATTCAACTGGCAAACTGGAGAAGCCGTAACCCATTTCCAACTGACAGTTTGATTCAAATCTGTTAAATTGGTTAACCTGGTTAATGGTTTGCCTAAACTTTTGAGCCTTGTAACTAGGTCAAGTAATCCCAGGCATTATGGAACCTACTGTGACAGTAGGCCCATCCAGAACCTGAAACTAGCAACAAACTGCTGCCAACCCCCTGACTATGATGGGTAATTTAAATTCTGTCTTTGACAGGAAATGGGCAATGGCAGGAGTTGCTCAGAACCCCTTCAAAAACCTAGATCTTCCCATCTTTGTGCCAATAAATTTTGGTAAACTAATTACCCAGCATTTTCTGTTTAGTGTTAGTAGTGCTCAACCAGCTGGGCACCAGATCTTTTTGAACCGTGACACCATCAAGCCAAATTCCAATGCAGGTCCACCAGCTGCCAAAAAAATATTCCCATCAACCAATCAGATATCCCAAAAATCCTGCCGCTTCCACCCTAGATTCCTGGCATGGTAAAGCCTCTGCAAAATTCTGACAGATCCACAGGATAGGAAATAAGTACCAAACCATCAAAGGATTGAAATCCAACAAAGATCATAAAGCTGAGATCTGCCGACAGAAATCTCCCAGCAGCGGCAGAGGAAAAGTACAGCCAAAGAAGGCTACAGCTAAGCAGAGGAACAAAGCTGATCATAAAAAGATGACAGGGTTCCATAAGTACAATATCTCACAAATTGGCTTCACAGCTTTCCCAATCTCAAAATGGGGGCCAAAATCAGCGCAGAGGCCACAGAAACTGCAAACTAAAGCCAGAAGTCACAAGGTACTGCACAGGCACATCAGCAATAAGAAACTCCATCTTCTGGAGATAGTTATCTGCAAACATTAAACTTGATATTGGTCTTAATGTTATAGTATTCATTGAAATGCTGAAGTGGTTCTAGGGAATGGGAAGTCAATATGAGTATTGGGGTCTGGCAATGCTGTGACAGGCCCCAATTTTTGTCAACAGACCTCCAGAAGTTACTGAAAGTTCTGTGGGGTCATAAATGGATTTCAGCGCTGAAGAGCACCAAATTACCTGTTTTCAGGACTGATAATTTAAGCCATGACTGATATTTTCTATCTTGTTGATATTTATGTCAAAGCTTCTGTTTATTTGTTTCTCCTTTACCATCTTTGATTGTCTATATTTTTGCAAATACAGTAGTTTTAAATGCTATGGGAACAAGCAAAAACAATTCAGATTTAAACAAAATGAACTCAGATTTAAACAAAATTAAAAATAAACAAATTTATATTGATTTACAATAGATTTGGATTAATTTCAATTTTGCTTAAATCTGAGTTCATTTTGTTTAAATCTGAATTGTTTTCACTTGTCACCATAGCATTTAAAACTACTGTAATGAGCTATTTCAGCCCAAACTGATGTCAGCCAAAAGCCCTCTGTCGTAACTGTGCTGTTTTGGCAGAGTTACAAGGGGAAAAAGATTTGGAGGATAGATAATAATCTTTATTGTGAGATAGTGATTATATAGCTATTGTGAATCAATGGATAGAAGGAACATGATTGGTGATCACACGGCTGGATGGAAGAGGGGGTGGCTTGATCCTGTTAATGAGTCAAGCGCCAAATTGAGGTATCCACCATTAAGGATCATCATTTGCTCATGTTGACTGATTTGGTAATCCGAGTTGACTTCCGGGTTTGGCTTTGAGTGGCCAGGTAATCGGATTGCGGGTCACAAACCCGCTTGGTTGGAACCTTGCTAACGGGTTGAGCCTGCGGTTTAGACACCCTCCCCCTAGCTGAAAGTTGGTCTCCTCAGGAGGCAGGTTGTTGGGGAGGTTGTCAGGAGCCCGGGCGTCATATTGAACCAGTTGTTGTTTGGTGGCAGGCAGGGCGGTTTCTCGTTGCTTCTGACTTGCTTTACAAGGTTGTAGGCAGCTGTGGTGTAGCGTCTTGTCTTGTTTACATTTCCTGAGCCCTTGCACAAGGTAAGTGTTATTGTTGTTTACCTTTAGGATTATTGCTGGCCCTACTTTTTTGGGTTGTAGTTTGCTCTTGTTGACATTCATGACCCAGACTTTGTCCCCAACTTCATGTCTTTGACGGATGGGAATGAAGGTCTTTTGTAAGTGTTCCTTTTCTTTGGCTGCTTGTTTGCTGTTGGCTTCCATTACTTGAGGATCAGAAAAAGGGGGGACTTGACTTGGAATTTCCAGTTTGGGTCCTGTCAATGCTTGAATGATATTAGGCTGTGTGCCGTATACCAGTTCAAACGGGCTTTTCCCTGTGGATCTGTTCACTTGGGTTTGGCACACAAGTAACACAGTTGGTAGCTGCTTATACCAGTCTTCAGGTCTCCCAGCGGTGAGTTTGGCTAGGGCTTGCACAAGGCTATCATTGAGCTGCTCTACACGTCCATTGGCCTGTGGATGGTATGGTGTAGTGACAGTGTGTTTGACCCCATTTTTGGCGAGGTACACGTTGGTGTTTTTGGAGGTCAATTCTTTGCCCCCATTGGTTAGCAGGAGTTCTGGATTTCCAAACTTACTGATGATTTCTTTGCCAATGAATTGTCGGATGTCGTTACCGGTGTGCAATTTCACCGCTTGGGCTACTGGCCGCCTTGTCGCAAAATTGATGGCTGTAATGATGTATTTTTTGTTGTTGTGCTTTCCTGGCATAGGGCCCACAATGTCCAGAGCCCATACCTTGAATGGTAGTTGGGTTTGAATGGGAAGTACAGACTTAGGCGGGGTTTTGCTTCTGGCAAACTTTTTGCAGACCTCACACTGTTCTAACACTTCTTGGACATTGCAGTGTAAGGTTGGCCACCAGGATTTATGTTTTGGGAATTTGTACAGATTTTGGCTCTTGGTATGTCCAAGATCTCTGTGGTAGCAAAGAATGGTATCAACTTGTTGATGTGTAGGAATGTAGGGGATGGTTGTGCCATCTGACATCTTTCTGTGAAGAGTCCCGTATACATCAGCAAAGAGGTGCTCATTCTTGATGACCGTTTCTTTGGTGATATTGGTTGTGCCTGCGGGGAACCCTTTGTCTTTTGTACGGAGTACTAGGAGTGGCCAGTCTGGGTCAAGCCCATTCTCTCCCCTAGAAGCGCGGACATACAGGCGGGACAGGGCGTCTGCCATGGCAAGTTCAGCCCCGGGCTTATATTGGATGAGCATGTTAAACCTTTCTAGGATTTCCATCAACTGCGCTTGGCGGCGTGACAAGTTTGCCTGTGTCTTGAAATAGATGAGTGACTTATGATCAGTTAATGCTGTGAATTCTTCCTGCTGTTCTAGGTAACATTGCCATTTGAGTAGGCAGTGTACAATGGCCAGTAGTTCTTTGTTGTGAATAGGGTATATACACTTGCCATCTGTCAGCTTGCGCAACTTGTAGGCTACGGGCAGGAAGTCACTGTCACTATTCTTAATTTGCAGAACTCCTCCAATGGATGCATCTGAAGTGTCAGTTTCCATCTGGTATTCTCCATCCTGTTTGGGGTATTGTAAGATGGGAGCTGTCATGAGTTTTTCCTTGAGGCGTCTAAAACAGAGGTCACGTTGGGGGGTCCATAAAAACTTGGACTTGGCGCCTGTTATGGCAGACAAAGAGGTGGTCAAGACACCACAGCCGGGTATGAAGTGTCATACGTAGGCCACCATTCCCAAGAAGGTGCGTAGTTCTGACTTGTCCTTGGGGGGTGGCATCTTGCAGATGGCTTGTATCTTCTGACTTTTGGGTTTGATGCCGTCCTTTGAGACTATGTGTCCCAGGAAGGGTAGTTGCTCCTGGAAGAACTGGCACTTGGAGGGCTTGGCCAACAGTTTGTGTTGTGCCAGGGTCGCAAAGACTTCCTCCAGATCTTTGTGGTGCTGTTCTGCTGAGAGGCTGTAGACAATAATATTGTCGAGGTACACAAGGGCGTGTCTGCATATGTGTGGTGCAAACACTTTGTTCATGAAGGTTACAAAGGTGGACAGGGCATTGATCATGCCAAAGTTGAGTACCACACATTTGTAGGAACTGTACTCGGTGTGGAAGGCTGTCTTGGGGATGTCTTCCTCCTTGATACAAATCTGATTGTAACCTGCAGTTAGGTCAATCTTGGAGAAGACAGAGGCTCCTCCCAAGGCGTCAAAGAGATTGTCAATTAGTGGTAAGGGGTAACAATTCTTGATGGTGACTTTTTTCAAGGCGTGGTAGTCCGTGACCAGGCGTAAGGTGCCGTCCTTCTTGGCCACAAAGAATACAGCGGCCCCAAAGGGAGACTGTGAGGGGCAGATAAGTCCTTTTTCCAGTGCTTCCTTGAGATAGGCGCGCAGGGCGTTGTCCTTGTTTGGGGTCAGCCTATAAATGGGGCGTGCCTTGGGTACAGCCCCCTTGAGTTGGATGGAGTGTTGGATGTGCTTCTCAGGGGAGACCAGGTAACGCTTCCTTAAAGATTTCTGGGTGACGGGCCACAATGTTGCAATCTTGCGGCGTGGAGGTGTCCTGATGATCCTTGAAGTGTATGATTTCATACTGGCAGGAGTCCCAGTCAATAACTTTCAGGTTTTCCTTCTCATCTGAGGTCTCTGTGATGCGTACAAAGACATGGTCTCATAGGAGTTGGTCTACAGAGTCCGGGTAGATCTGGTGGTTGACACCTTCACGCTTGATGGTCAACACTGAGGTTGCCCAGTCCACGTGGGGGTTGTTTTTCTGTAAACAGTCTAGTCCCAGTACAATGTCAAACTTGGGAAAGTCAATGACGGGACCTTGGATGGTGGAGTAGAGGTTCTTGAGCATGACAGAGAAGGGGGCAGTTTCTTTTATCACAGCAATGTGATGTTCATCAGCCAGGACCACGTTTTTAATCCGCAAAGGATTAGTGGCCAGCTTGAATTTATCCACAAAGCTGCTGTTGACTAAGGTTCAATCTGCGCCCAAGTCCAAGAGAGCTGAGCCTGTGTAACTGCAAAAGCGGAAAGGGTAAGACATCAATTTATTGGGATGTCTGGCAATGGTTTATAGCACCGGGTCTTCCGAGGGCACTTGGATCATTGGGCATTGGTCCACGTCCTCAGGTTGATATTCATTGTTGGGCAAGTCAGGAGTTGCGTGGGGAGAGCTTGGATTGCTTAGTGCTCTCCCCGGGCTTTTCCCTCATCTTGGTTGCCTTGGGTGGCGGTAACACAGAAATGGGTATGATTTGATTGGCCGTTATTTCTTTTCCCATTCCCATTCAATCCTGTGGGTTTGTGGTTGTTGTTGTTACCATTACCTCCAGGGGGTGGTCAAGAGGAACATCCACTTGAATGTGAGTCTTTGGGTCTCTCTTGTTTCCCAGTCTGTGCCTTGTGCAGAGCGTTGGATGTTTGCTCCGCTTTTTCTGCTTCACAGTACAGACTTTGTAGGTTGGTAACTTGGTCCAGGTTCATGTGTCTCATTAAGTGCGACTTGAGAGCGTTGTAGTACATGAGGTGTGTTGCTGGAGTGTCAAAAGCCATGTCAGATGGGGCGCAGAGATGGAGTTCCTCATAGGCGCGGGTGAGTTCTTTGACGGTGCCTGTCTGGGTTAGGTTCTTTACTTGACATATGATCATGAGTGCTGTATCCTTAAGCACAAATCTCGCCAAGAAGTCCTGTTTAAAAGTGTCCCAGTTCTTGTTGGTGTGCTCTTTGTGCCACTTGTTGCACCAAGTGCCAGCGTCATGAGTCAGGCAAATGGAAATCTCCGCAATCCAAAAACGCTGTGGGCATTCCATCTGAGCCAGCTTGCTTTGGGCGGACTGAATCCATGCGGCAGCATTGTCGTTGTTGGCCCCCGCAAAGGGTTCTAAGGCGGCGCTGCAAAGTCTTTGTGCTACATAGCGGGCATGGTGATTTTGTTAGCTGGTTGCAGCATTGCGGGAGGTGCCCAAAAGAAACCTTGTGCAGACATGGCGTTGAAGGTGGGTAGCGGGATCACTGTGTTCTGGTAGAGGACAAAACCATCAGGTAACGCAGTACCAGGCCCATACAGAGTCCAGTCAGGCGGGAGGCCAGACATAATTCTGTTGAGGTTTTGTTGGCTGCGGCGTGTGCAGGCAACAGGCGGAATTTTTCAAGATAAGATAGGATGGACAGCCTACCTGTGCTACAATGTTGTAAATGTGCTGTTTTGGCAGAGTTACAAGGGGAAAAAGATTTGGAGGATAGATAATAATCTTTATTGTGAGATAGTGATTATATAGCTATTGTGAATCAATGGATAGAAAGAACATGATTAGTGATCACACGGCTGGATGAAAGAGGGGGTGGCTTGATCCTGTTAATGAGTCAAGCGCCAAATTGAGGTATCCACCGTGAGGGATCATCATTTGCTCATGTTGACTGATTTGGTAATCCAAGTTGACTTCCGGGTTTGGTTTCAAGTGGCCAGGTAATTGGATTGCGGGTCACAAACCCGCTTGGTTGGAACCTTGCTGGCGGGTCAAGCCTGCGGTTTCAACACCTCAATTCCAACTTTCAGAACCATAATCTTGAGGACAATTCTGATTTAAAAGTATGATTTAATCTTGCTTAAAAATAGTTCCTCTATTATCTCTGTTTTGTAGAACTGGATATAAAAACCCTCATAGTTTAATTATTCCAAGCAATTCAATCTCCTCCTGTTTAGGTTCATCAACAAAACCATTTTCTAAATCCTAGCTGTATCACTTGTATCCTTGGGAAATAGTGATTTATTGGTGATGATTGAGCACAGGCTTTGATACAGCTGCAGCTATTGTTGAAAAGTCTAAAGTCTTACACCTTTTCTCAAGGTTTCTGTCAGGAATTACTTCCCTGACAACAGTTATCCAATAGATAAAGGCCTCTTCCAACTTCCAAATTTGGATTATCTAGGTCACTGCTACTCAATTAATTGTCAATTACTTGCTCTTATGCACCACAGCAATGCATATGCAAGTAAAACCTGCAAGGAACTCAGTACTATAATGTATCTAAAAATAGCCTGAATCATGATTCCTACCACTGCATGTGGATCATTACACCTGGGTTTCAAACTCATTAAGTCTGCACTCCCAATTCCACCCCCCTAGTATAATAACTCCCATCCAAATCCCAAGTTAATTGTTTGATTAACATTTATTTCTACAAAAAAATCATGCCCTATTATACCCTTGAGCATTTAATAGTATCTCCTTAGAGCAGATGATTGTAATCTCCAATTTGTGGTCCTTAGTTATCATCTGGCTCTCCTTATTCTTGTCTTGTATTCTGTCTCAGGGGCCAGGTACCTTGTGCTTTCCTGGTCCTTGCCCAACTCCTACCCTACAGCTTGAAGAGCTATCTCCTGTTGTAGAGAGTAATGGACCCTTGTTTGATACCCCAACTGTATTTTTCTATGTAAATAGGGTCCCTTACAGTTTCCAGGTTTTTTTTGACCTGTTTGACAATTTCAACAAGACCTGTGCATGCTTTAGCATAGCCCACCTGTTGCCAATGGCTTGGTTCAGGTCAGACATACCTTCCATGGGATTTCTTGGGGATAGCTGCTTGGGTGCTTTCTTTTGGGACAGGCAATTCTAGTCAAGATGATACTATATGAAACAACTCCCTTAAGACTTTACCTATGTCCCCCTAGTATCACAGTAGTTTCCTTAATGCCAGGAATCACTTATCCCAGCTGGAAAGCGCAGAAATCAAGAAGAACAGGGTGGAAATTGAAAATTTAACAGATTTAAATCAAACTGTTGCAACTGAACCAATAATAGTTCAGTATTTAGATTGGGGGAAGACAAAAGTCCAAATAGAAAGGACAAGAATAGGAATAAGATGTGTTTATTTTAAGAAAAATATGAGCAATATACCATATAGAGAATCCACAAGTCCACAGGGGATGGCACAGTGGCGGGTTTTATATAAGGTTTGGGTTGGGAATATCTTGAGCAAGGGGTCAGCGTGTCAAATTGGCAACTCTTATAATTAGGAGATACTGCCCACAATTCAATATTGCGCTCATATTGGTCCATATTGTTAGTCACATAGTGGGCAACTCTTTGAGCGTCCCCTGTGTATTGTGAGATACATTAGTACATGAGAGGATAATCTTGGCTGCAATAATTTCTTAGCCTATGAATCTGTGCACATTGTTATCAGTGTGGGCTTTAACAGCCTGCGCTACTGGTCATTGTGTGGCAAAGTTGATAGCAGTGATTATATATATTTGTTGCTGCTATTTCCTGGCATGAATTCTACAATTTATAGTGCCCATACCTTAAAAAGCAATTGTGTTTTGATGGATATTACTGACTTGAGGGTGTGTTGCTCTTGTCAAACTTTTTGCAAACCTCACATTGTTTGAGTACTTTGTGGATGTCCCTGTATAAGCTAGGCCATCGTACTTTGTGTTTCAAGATCTCATATAGGTTACTAATCTTGTTGTGGTTAAGGTCTCTGTGATAACACAAGATTGTGTCCACTCTTTGATGTGTGGACACAGGAAATAGCTACCCTGTCTGACATCTTACTATGTAACGCCCCATAGACGTCAGTAAACAGGTATTTGTTCTTGATGAAAGTATTGCACTTAATATCTATAATAAATGGGGGAAGCCTTTGTCCTTGGCTCAGAATATAAGGTCAACCAATCAGGGTCCAACACATTCTTCCCCCTTGAGGCTTGCACGTAAAGTTGTGATAACCTGTCTGCAGTAACTAACTCTGGTCCAGGTTTTTACTGGATGTTCATGTTGAACTTTTTAGGAACATCATCCATTGTGCTTGAATGCAAGAGAGACTTGCTTGCATATTGAAATAGATAAGTGATCTATAATTCACAAGAACTGTAAACTCTTCCTGCTTTTCAAGGTAGCAGCATCATTTTACTAGGCAGTGCACAATAGCCAGGAGTTTCTTTTCATAGATGGGGTAGCAGAATTCACCATTGATTAATTTGTGGGACTTGTATGTCACTAGTAGGAATTCCCTAGTTTCAGTCTTGATCCAAAGTACACCTTCTATGCATGCATCTAAGGTGTTAGTTTTCATTTGGTAGTCCCCATCTCTTTTGGGGCATTTCAAAATGAGGGCTGTCACAAGTTTTTTTCTTAAGGCAAAAAACAGATATCTTTCTAAGGGGTCCAAAAAACTTGTATTTGACACATGTGATGGCAGAAAAAGGGTTCTGTAAGTACACTGCAGTCTTAGATGAATCAATGTAAGTAAGATATACTTCCTAGAAAGGGTCTTGGTTCTTCTTTATCCTTTGAGGAAGGCATCTTATAGATGGCTTAAATCTTTTGTTCATTGGGCTTGATGCCATCCTTGGAAACTATATGCCTCTGGAAGGGTAGCTGTTTGTGGTAGAATTGACATTTTGATGGCTTTGCTAGAAGTGTGTGCTTTACCAGGACAACACTGCTTTTAAGTTTTTATGATGTTGTTCAACTTTTGAACTATAAACAATGATGTTTCCCAGTATCAGAAATGTCAATTTCTCTTTACCCAAAACCCAAGGTATGAGACCAGGTTTGAACCATGAGCCAAAATCTTTGTGGCCTTTCAGTTCAGAAGTCCAGGAGCTTGGTTGCCCACATCCTATCAATGGTATACCTGTTAGTAAAGTTTATGCCAACCTATTGGGATCTGAATCCTTTCCTGCTTCATAGAGCTTTACAAGCGGGCCACTAGTGCCTGATGATGAAAGTTTTCCCAAAGTGAGTACTCACAATACTGGTAGTTTGGGCAGTGAAATCAGTAATAATGCCAATGAGGAATCCCCCAAAACTTCTCCTGTCCTAAGTGATACTTGCCCTAAAAATCTGCCCTATATTATAGAAACCAATGATAACCCACCTGCTCCAGACACCAGAAGTTTACCTGAGATACCAGCACATGACAATGGTAGGCTGCTTGGCAAAATAAGCAAGCCCATCAATGAGAACTTCCCCAACCCTGCCCAAAGTCTAGGAAGTTATGCTGGTTCTGAATACCTGCCCAGCGCCAATTATCAAGCTATCAAACAGAAGGATTCAAAGGCCTATTCTATAGATATAGCTAATGGCAACCCACCTGTGCCTGATTCCATCCTTCTCCCTCTAGAAGCCCAACACCAGCCTGCCCAAGTTCAAGAAACCTAACCAGAAAATGAGGCCTGGAAGAGCGGTATAAGTACCTGCCAGGCCAAGACCAATCCTCATTGTCATTTTCAAATAAATGTTATGAGATATTGGCTCTCCCAAATATTACCTTATTTTATCTTAGTCAACTGCCATTCAAACCCAAAATCATCTGATACTCCTGCTGCTCTTCCAGCTACCTATTGTTGTAATACCCAGATACAGTAGGTACTACTTGCAGCAGGTATGGCAGGAGATTGGAAAATTGGAAGCCAGTCTGAGCAGTGACAATTGGATAGACAGTCATCAACCAGCATAAGACCTTGGCTTGGAGGTTGTACCTTCCAAAGCTTCCTGAAAAGTAGGTTAACACATAGTACATGGAGGTGTACACCACAATGAACAGGGTGAAGTATGGAGATACTAGGGGAGGCCAGGAACCAGTATGGGAAGAGTTGAGTTGTCCAGGGTCATAGTAGTGGTCATGAACTAGCCCTTCTTGTGAAGGTCCAAAGAACTCTGATCCCTGTTGGTAGCCTCCAATCCCAAGGCAAGCTGTAAGCACAGCTGTGAAGATGAGATGATTCATCTTCCTTGGATTGGAGGGGAGTTGGCTGGGGCAAACTAGTTAAAGTGGACTTAAGGTTTAAGCAAGATTAGCTTTATTGAGGGTATTAAACTCAATAATAGCACAAGCTATTACTTAGGAGGGGTCCCTTATTTATAGCATTCCCCACTGTGCAAAGTTTTACAAGTGGGAATGAAAACAAGGGATTGGAGAACCCAAAAGTTTGAAAGATGGGATTAGGAATTGGGGTTTGAGAGGGTGGCCAAACTCTTGTTCTTTGGCAATCTGTTGGGAGTTTGGCCCCTCTTGGCCAGAGCCAATGATTTCCTCTGGGCATGTGGTCAGGTGATGTCTGAAACTCATGGGATTTCCGGGGTCTATTTTTGTTTTGGAAGCCAGGGGTTGGTTGGGGTCTAGACTCAAACATGTGACCTGAGGTTCAGAATCCCATTGGTTATGGGTAGAATTGCTGCTCATTTTTAAAACTTGAATTTGGCCCTCTTCTGATGGGCAGAGGCTGTTCTCTAAAATTTTCCCTTTTCTCAGGGACTTATTTGATTGGCTGCATTGAGTGGGATTTTCTGATTGGCTGAGGAGTGGGAGCTGGGTCCCAAGTGGGAGGCTGGCGGCAGGCCCGCTGGCAGCTGGGGGGGGGGGGCTCACTGGCGGCAGGCGCCTGTCTGGATGATAAATTATTCCAGCGTTCATTAAGTTCCGTTTTTTCCTCTGTTTGATTTTTATTTTCCCCCATTAAAGGGGGGAAAGTCCTCATTGGATTTGTCATTTTTAACAGAGCATCCCTCTATTATTTTCCAACATTGCCCTCCAGTAAGAATCTGGGTTATGTCAGGAATATTCCTGACAATTGTCTGCCAGGTGCTTCTATTGGTTCTGTCCAGTTTATGAAATACCCCTTGAAGCACAAGTATAGAGATTACACCTCTGAAAATATATTAGAGCAGGGTTCCTTGGCCCAATATAAAGCACTAACCAGATAAAGCAGGAAAAGCCCTTGGCACATTACCAAGCCTCACCTGTTCAGAGATAAATACAACTTTCTTTCTGTTTACTAATTAGACATGATGTAAGAGAGGGGGTTAAATTAACTAAGTTTGGCTCCCATCCCAGCAAAACATACCACCAGGATGCCACCCAGTGGAGGACTGGGACAGCCGCTTGAAGGGGGGACTACAGAGAGGACACAGGGGACAGCTGAGGGAAATAAGTGTTCAATCTCATCAGTACCAGACTGGTGAGAAACCAGGGTGTACAAGTGGGAGCAGGAGGCAGCATCACAGGAGCCAGAAGGGGCACCAAGTTGCCCTTCTCCAGGCTGAGAAGGGAGGCCATTGGCACCTCCTCACTCACAGGAGTGTGCAAGGCATGGTCAACCACATCCAGATCCAGGTTGTTGCAGGTTAAGCTCTTGATTATGGCCTCTCCAGATAATAAAAGACCACTGGGGAGATCCAATAGGCTAAGAGCAATTGTTGCCCACAAGTCAAACAGAAGAGGAGATTTTAAAACCACAAATCTGGCAATGTGGACCACAGGAGCAGCAGAGAGAGGAATGAAGCCAAGGAAAATACCGCAAACTTCAAAATAGGGAGTATCATGGTTGTGATCTCTACAAAATTTCAAATAGGTTGGTGTAATTTCCTGGATCACAAACAATAAAATGGGAGCAAACAGGGGTACACCACAAGCAGGAAGTAAAGTAGGGAGCAGAAGAGTGGGTGTGGGAAGTTTGGCAATGGTCTTGGGCAACTTGGATTGATTAAAAACAAAGAGCGGGTTTGAAAACAAAAGAATTTAAGGAAATTTCAAAGTAAAAGTAGATTTTATATTAAAAATTAACTAAAATTTTAGTTTTGAGAGCTATTTTTTGAAAGCAAAAGCGTAACATACGCCAACTATACGCCAGAGCCTCTTCTAAAAGTCCCAGAAGAGATGCTGGGCTCAAAGCGGGTCAATAAAAGTTAAGCCTTAACAGAACAACTAACACTTTAATCTTTATATTGTGGAAACACCAAACAGGGGTTCCTGGCAAGATAAAACTTGAAATAAAGTGCAACAAGTTCCAAACTTTTAATGATATTGCAAAATAGACAAGCAGGGGACTGGAGGTCCCCTTGCTGTGTAAAAAGGGAGTTGTTGAAGGGGGAGGAGTCACATGACTACAGAACTTGAATCCAATTGGCTGGTAGAGAAATTTTGTTGGTCAAGGCCAGGGAGACTGGAGAGTTTCATCTTAATTTCTGCGGTGCTGCCTGATTGGCTGGAGGGACTCCCAGGCATATGGAATTCATCTGGTTTTTTGAGTGTCAATGTGTTGTCCCTTGATTAGTAGATATGATAGTTTTCAAAAGTGGGCAACACCAGGCCAACAAGTAATCCAAATTAACCAATGTTTCTTCCCAGGAGGGGGCATCCAGGTGCAATGAATCCACAGGATAGACCAACACAAATCTCTTATCAACTGTGTGTGCCAAATCCCCTAAATAGTTAAGGGGTTTGGCTGATATTTTTGGACCTTTTTTAGTGCGGCAAGGGAAGATAGTGCAATCCAATGCCAGGGGTGGCAGTGAATTTACACATGAAGCCACCTTTCACCCCCAAATTAATACCCACATCCACTGCTGAGCTCTCCCTGAACCATACTAGTAAGCTATTTGGGGTTGTGCATATCATCCTCACAGGGGGGTAATCAATACTATCATCTCAACTGCCGGCTTGTGGTCCTGGGTGAGCCAATCAATTTCCTACCTAATTAAGTTAGTGCCAATCCTCTGGTGGGCCCTGCCCACTCTGCCTGCAACCTGACAGTTCCCAGAGACTAGCAAACTGGAAGCTCAGAGCTGGTTTCCTGAAATCCAGATACACAAGTGTGTGTTTCCCAATGTGGGGAGCAAACACATTGTCATGAATGTGACAAAGATAGATGGTGCACTGGCCATTCCAAAATTAAGAGCAACACACTCATATGATCCATATTTAGTTTGGAAAAGCATTTTTTAGGTTATCTTTCTCTTTAATTTGGATCTGGTTATATCCAGCTGTCAAGTTAATCTTGAAGAAAACAGTTGCGCCACCCAGTACGTCAAAAATGTCATCAATGAGTGGGAATATGTAGCAGTTTCTGATTATGACTTTATTCAGTGCTCTATAATAAGTGACCAGTCTTAGGGCCCCTCTTTTTTGCCACAGAGAATGCAAAAGCCCCAAAGGGAGATTGTGACGGTCTGATGAGGCCCTTTTCTAGGGTCTTCTTAAGATAGGCATGGAGTGCATTGTCCTTGTTTGGGGTGAGGTGGTAGATAGTGTATGCTTTGGGTAAGCTCTCTTGAGCTGTATATATTGTTGTATATGCTTTTCAGGGAGAGCTCTGGTATGGCTTATTTGAAGATTTCTGGGTGTTAGACAACTATCCCTCACTTTTGTGGTATGATAGAGTATTTCTTGTCTTTAAAATGTATGAAATTTCATTGAAAAAAAGTCCCATACAATTGCCTTAAAGTTGTCCTTCTTTTTTTTAGTTCTCTGTTATGCTCACAAACATGTGATCTATTAAAAGTTGGTCCACAGTATCTGAGTAAATTTGGTGGTTGATGTCTTTCTGTTTGGTGTTCAAAACCAAGTGTACCTGTCTATGTGGGGATTGTTTTTTCTCAACCAATCCAAGCCATGTACCACAAAATCTGGGGAAGTCAATGACAAGTCCTTGGATAGTGGAGTGGAGGTTCTCTAGCATAATAGAAAAGGGGGGAGTTTCCCAGGTAACAGCAACGTGATGTTCATCAGCTAAAACCATGTTTTACTCCATGAAGAATTAGTGGCTAGCTTGAACTTGTTCATAAAGTTGCTATTGATAAGGGTACAGTCTGCGCCTGAGTCCAAGAGAGCTGAGTCATTGTAAATTTGAAAGCAGAAAATGTATGGAATTGGTTTATTTGGATGTCTGGCAATGGTGTAAAGTACTGGATCTCCTGAGGGGACCTGGATCATAAGTCACTGATACACGTCCTCTAGGAAATACTCATCATTTGGCAAGGCAGAAGGTTGGTGGGAAGAGCTTGGCTTGCTTAATGCTCCCAAGGATTTTACCTTGTCTTGGTTATCCTGAGTACTGGTAACTCTGAAGTAAGTGCAATTGGACTGGCTGTTATTCCTCTTGATATGGCCATTGAATCACAAAGGTTTGTTGTTTGTATTATTACCATTGTTAGGCAGAGAGCAGTTGGAGCGTCCTGAGGAGTGGGAGTCTTTAGATCTCTCTCTTTTCCCAGTTTGTGCCTTGTGTGGCACATTAGACATCTTTTCTGCTTTATATGCTTCACAGTACAAGCTCTGCAGATTGGTCACTTGTTCCAGGGTTATGTGGCTCATTACATGCAGCTTAAGAGTATCATAGTACAGGAGATGTGTGGCTGGGTTTTTAAACACCATATCTGAGAGAGCTCTTAGACAGAGCTCCTTGTAGGCTCAATTAAGCCTTTACTGTACCAGTCTGGGTTAGGTTCTTTACTTGGCATATGATCATGAGAGCTGTATTCTTCATTACAAATCTGACCAAGAAGTCTTCCTCAAAGGTCTTCTATTCTTTCTCTGTATGGTCCTTGTGTCACTTTTTGCACTAAATTTCTGCCTTTGTGACAGAAATTGCGGGATAGTAAGAAGCTGTCTCTAAGTGATGGGAAATTACCACCCAAATCCACATAGAGTTAATGATTAACCACCAACACAGCTTCAAATACTGTTTTGTGAAATTTCCAAAAGATACACTAGGATTAAGCAAAATGAGTAACCCTAAACAAAGTAGCCCAAGATAAATAGCCTGTGAAATCATCAGAGAATCTTCAAAATAAAATTCTGGACATTGAGATGCAGCACAACTTTCATTTTCCAAGACAGGGGAGACCACTCCAAGATTGGCAGGCATTGAATTAACATTGGGAGGTGCCAACAACAAAGTTCCATCTGCAGGGCCCCATCTTCCAGTAATGATACAGCCTAGAATAAGATTTTAGGGAATGTAGCGCAACAATCCAACTACATGATGCATTTTAAAAGTAAATTAGACCAAGAGATATTTGATTTTTATTGAGTAAAATTTTGGGAGGCTCAACTCTTAGAGTTGAAACTGTGAGAAAGAGGGGCTAAACTAACTAAGTTTGGCTCCCATCCCGGTGAAACAAACCACCAGGATGCCAACCAGTGGAGTAATGGGATGGCCGCTCTAAGGGGGGACCAGAGAGAGGACACTGGGGACAGTTGAGGGAAATAGGAGTTCAATTACATCAATACAAGACCAGTGATCAACCACAGGGCACAAGAGGGAGTGGGAGGGGGCACCTCAAGGGGGACCAAATCACTCTCTTCCCGGTTGGGGAGGGGAGGCATTGTTATTTTCTCTCCCTCAGAGGAGGGCAATATGTAACCAACAGCATCCAAATCCAGGTCATTGCATGTCAAACTTTTCACCACGGCCTCTCCAGAGAGGAGGAGACCACTAGGAAAATTTAGAAGGCTAGAAGGGTTGTCACCCACAAGCCAAGCAGACAAAGTGATTTTTGACCACAAGTCTGGCAAGGTCAACCAAAGAAGTAACAGAAATGGGGCCAAGGAAAATGCAACAAATTTTAGAACAGGGAGTATCATGGTTGCAATCTCCTAAAAACTTGGAGAAGATTGATAAAGTTTTTTAACTGGCAAGCAATAAAAAAAGAATCACAAGGGCAGCCACAAGCAGAAGGGCCAAGGAAACAACAGAGCAGGTTCAGAGAGCTTAGGTGTAGTCTCAGGGGCCCTAAATCTCACAAAAAGGCAAAAACAGGGTTGGAAACAGTAAATTTAAAGAAAATTTAAAATAATAATAGGAATTATATTGAAATGTAAATAGAATTTTAAGTTTGAAAGCTGTTTTTGAAAACAAAAGCAGAAGGAGGCAGCAACTATACGCTGAGGCCTCTTCTGAAGAGTCCAGGAGAGTTCCTGGGTTCAAAACAGGGGAGTTTAAGGTAAGTGTTAAGGAAACAACTAACACTTTAATTTTTAGACAATAGGAACTAGAAACAAAGTTCCAGTCAACCAAAATATTTAAAATAAAGTGCAACAAAATTACAAAATTTAATAGATTTGACAATAGACAAGCAGGGGACTGAAAGTCCCCTTGCTGTGTAAAAGGGAGTGTGCTGCAAGAGAAAGGAATCACATGACTGCAGGGATTGAATCTGATTGGGTGGGGGATAAATTTTGCAGGTCAGGGCCAGGGAGACTGGAGGGTTTCAAGGTAATTTCTGCGGCTTTACCTGATTGGTTGGAAGGCATCCCATCCATTTCAGATTTAATTGACTTTATGATTATTGATGTGGCGTTTTTTGATTGGGTGTTTCTGATTGTTTTTAAGAGAGGACAACACCAAGCCAGTAAATAGTCTAAATCAATTAGTGTTTCTTCCCAGGAGGGAACAATCAGAGCCAGGAGGTCTGCAGGGTAGGCCAGGACAAATCTCTTGTCAATATTATGAGCTAAATTGCCTAGAGAGTTGAGTGGCTGGGATGCAATTTTTGGGCCTTATTTGGTGTGGCAGGGAAACACGGTTCAATCCAAGGCCAAAGGTGGCAGTGGATTTACAGAAACAGTGAAAATTATTCAATATATATCAAAAATTGACTAAGCAATACCACCTGGATCCTGGGCTCTTATTCATTCTAAATTGTCAAGTAAGTATCTGTTCCAAGTTCCAAAGAACCCTTGAGTGACCAATTTCTGACAACCATGCTGATTAGCAAGCTCATAATGGGTAACTGTTGTGTTCTGAGGCGCAGCACAGACACACAACAGGAAATCCTAACCTTAGGATTGGATTTGTACTAAGTCTTGGTTAGATGACAGGGAAGAAAAATGCGTTTACCTTGCAGCCCTGGAAGAATAATCTCTACTAGTTGTGGCTAGAGAGAGGCGTGGAAGTACAGAAGACACAAAGACAAAAATGTGAATAGAACTTAATTTTATTGGAAAATAAGGAAATGGAATATATAGTGGTTGAGAATACCACAAAACACTACCAGGATGGTAGGATCACTTGCCACCAGCATTAGTGGGGCAAGTGAGTTGCGCAGGGATCAGGAAACCAAACAATTGTATTTCCTGAATTGGTCATCAACTCATTTTGAGTAGCAAAAGCAAAAGCGAGAGATTTGTCCTCAAAATGGCCCACTGAAGGCAAAATCAAAATACTGTGAATAGTGGCATTCACAACTTTGCCCTCCTCTAGATTGGCTTTAGGGGGTGGTATTTACAAAGGAACTTTGCGTGCACTCAAGCAAAAGGACAGCCACTAGATAGGAGCTTTACAGTGTATTCAGACCCTTGCTTAAAGGTTACTTCTAGAGGGCCAATCCACAGAGAGTCCAACTTGTGTGCGCAACCACCTACTCTGTGTTGGTAGTAAAGGACATGGTCACCAACATTGAACTCAGGCAGGGGGAGCGTCCAGAATTGCCAGGAGAGAGCTCAAGCATCTTAGTATTATATGCAGAAGTGTAAGCAGTGGCTTGAATATCAATTATTTGGTTGACTAAAGCTTTGATGTGGTTGTCAGGATTCATGGCCTTATCTGAGGTAAGCAGGGGGGCCCCCAAGAGCAATGAGGTAGTAGCTTCTTGCCCATATAGCATAGCAAAGGGGGAATATCCAGTGACACAATGTTTGATAAGGCGGTATGCAAAGAGGGCGGCAGGTAAGTACAAGTCCCAATTAGCAGCATCAGAGTAGGTGAGCTTTCTCATGATGGAGACCAGTGTTGAATTTGCACGCTTGACAGCCCCATTGGTAGAAGGATTGTAGGGGGAAGAGAAGGACTGGTGGGACCCCAAAGCTTCAACAACAGAGGTTACCAGCTTGGCATTGAAGTTAGTCCCATTATCTGAGAGCAACACTTGAGGACAGCCATGGCGGTAGAAAACATCTTGTAGAAGGAAGGCAGCAGTTGTCTTAGCTGTGATGTCCTTTGTAGGGCAAGCCTCTACCCACTTGCTAAAGTGATTGACAGCAACCAGAATAAAGCAACACCCAGAATGAGAGCGGGGAAGAGGATCTACTGCGTCAATACTAACAGTGTGAAAGGCATGTTGCGGGGAACTAATTTGAACTTGTGAGCAGCAGCTCAAGGCCTCTGCAGCTGGCAGTTGTGGCAGCTAGCTACAACGTCTGGGATCATCAGGCAAAGGTTCTCCCAAAAGTAGTTCTTCTGAAGCCAGTCAAAGGTCTTGGCAATGCCTCCATGCCCAGTTTCTTTATGGGCTTGTGACACCAACAAGAGGCAAAGACTGGGCCGTACATAAGGCAGATACTGGTCTTGTACCTTTTTGAAGAGCTGATTGTTGCGTATAAGGGTATCTTTGGATAGCTTGGACAAGGCCAGCTGTACCTCTTCTGTCTCACTTTCTCAAGAATAAGGATATCCAATTAGTTTGTATAATCAGTAGGCCTCTGCAGGATGCAAAGCAAGAATAGGCATTCTGGAGAGCCCATCAGCGTTCTGATGTTGAATTCCAGGGCAATGGAGAACCGTGAAGTTGTATCCCTGCAGGCGTAGAGCCCATCTAGCTAGGCGTCCTTCATGTTCCTTGAGCTGCTGTAACCATTTGAGAGAAGCGTGGTCAGTGACAACTGTGAAGTGGGTGCCGTATATGTAATGACAAAACTGCTTGACTTCATGCAACACGGCAAGGCACACCTTCTCTGTGACACTATAGTTCTTCTCATGCTTGTTTAATACACGGGAAGTGTAAGCCACAGGATGGTCTACACCCTTGTTGTCCAGTTGGGCCAGAATGGCTCCAATAGCTAAATCACTGGCATTGATGTACAGGATGAACTCCTTGTCATAGTCAGGATACACTAGGATGACAGCTCCTTTGAGTTTTTGCTTAAGGGTCTCAAAGACTTGCTGCTGACTGGCAGTCCACTCAAAGGGGACATTACATAGAAGCTGGACTAACGGTTCACTAGTATTGGCAAAGTCAGAGATAAACTGCCTGTAGTAGCCCATCATCCCCAGGAAGACTTTTACTTCTAGCAAATTGGTGGGTAGAAGCTTTTTTTCAATGGCTTCAACCTTCTTAGTCATTGGGCAAATCCCTGTCTGGGTTACTTCATGGCCAAAAAAACTTGAGACGTTCTTTGAAGAAGGCGCACTTGGAAGGCTTCAGTTTGAGGCCAGCTTCTCAAATCTTTACAAACACTTCTTTGAGATGAGCCAGGTAATTGGTGAAGGTAGCGATGAAGACCATTATTGTGACAGAAATCACTGGATAATATAAAGCTGTTTCTAAATGATGGGGAATTACCACCCAAATCCACATAGAATTGATGATTAACCACCAACGCGGCTTTAAATATCTTTTTGTGAAATTTCCAATTGTAACTCCAGGATTAAGTAGAAAAATCAATCCTAACCAGAGTAAACCAAGATAAATGACCTAGGAAAGCATCAATGCATCTTCAGCATAGAATTCTGGGCATTGAGAAGTGACACAATTTTCATTTTACAGAATGGGGGAGGAGCTACAAAATTGGCTGGCATGAAATTAACATTTTGCGGTACCAACAACAAAGTTCCAGATGCTGGGCCCCATCTTCCTGAAATGATTCTGTTCAGAATCAGATTGTACAGGATATACTGCAACAACCCAAGCACAGGATGCATTTTTAAAATTTAAAATTAGAACTTGAGATAATTGATTTTTATTGAGTAAATTTAGAAGGACTCAACTCTTAGAGTTGAAACAGGGAAAATTATTCAATATATACCAGAAAAATTGACTAAGCAATACCACCTGAGTCTTGATCTCCTATTCCTTTGGCATCTTCAAGTAAGTATCTAGACCAGGTCGCAAAGAACCCTTGCATGACCAGTTTCTGACAACCATGCTGATTAATGAGCTTATATTGGGTGACCCTCATATTACGTCAATTTATCAACGTCAGTTTACAAGGGGGAGCTGGCTTTGGCTGGCAAAATGGGAGCAGCTGTGGCCCATTTTTGATTGACCATTTGGTTTAAATCCGTTAACTTGGTCAATTTTGATATAGGTTTTCTGGCCTTCCGTACCTTCTTACTTGGACGGACAATACCCGGCATTATGGAACCTACTGTGACAGTTATATCATCTAAGTACACTAGGACACACAATAACTTCAAGTCACAAAGGATGGAGCCCATGGCCCTTTGGAAGTTGGCCGGGGCATTGCAAAGTCCCTGTGGCATACAAGTAGGCTCAAAAAGCCCTTCAGAAGTAATGAGCACAGCTTTCTGACAATCCTTGGGGGATAGGTCAACTTGCCAGTATCCAGACGCCAGATCCATGGCAGAGAAGAACTTAGAACCTCCAAGACGTTGGAGAGCATCATCAATACGCGGCAAGGGGTACAAGTCCTTCTTGATCAAAGAGTTCAGCTGGTGGTAGTCCATCACAATACAATGGCCCCCGTCCTTCTTCTTTAAGATGAGTAGTGGGGAAGCCCAAGGACTTTGGGAAGGCGCCAGCAGTCCAGCATCTAGCAGTTGTTTGAGCTCCTTAGATACTTGGGCGTCTTTCACATGGCTGCGGCAATATGGTTTAGCACAGAAGGGGGGAGCGTCACCAGTGTCTATCTGATGGATAACACCTTTGGCTAACCCATAGTTGGTACTGTCCTTAGCAAAGGTGTCAGAAAATTGGTCTAATAAATCTAACACCTCTTTCTGTTGAACTGAGACAGCTGTGGGAAGTCTTATGCAGTGAACAAAGATAGGACTTGCGGCTCATTCTCTGATAGGTTAAAGTCTTGAAACGTGCCAAAGGGATGAAGAGACAGGATGTCAGGAGCGCCCAACAACTTGCCATATCAAACAACCTGTCCCCTATATACAGTCATGGGGATTGCAGTAAGGTTGGCTACCAACAACTGAACAGGGTCTTTATGAGAGACATCTAGGATACCAGGACAGAGGTAAGGTTTGGTGCATCCTAAGGAGGGGAGAGAGTACAACTCCAAGTAGGTGCATTCAGGTAGTTTATATGATATCTGGGAGTCCAGGATGGCCTGAGACCCAGGTGGTATGGTGACAGCAGACGTGACTAGGAGAGGGATTCCTTCAGACGCAGGACAAGCCATGGGTGGACACTTCATGTTTGAAGAGTGGGTGCAATACTTGAGGTTGAAAACCCCAGTGGGGTATTCCAAGGCGCAGGTCTTGAGGCGTTTCCCCAGAAACTTAACTGGCTCTTTGAAGATTAAATGGACTTTGTATCCTAGAATAGAGAGGTAGCCATATTTCAAGTTGATTATCCCATTATATTCCCTAAGGAACTGGGTGCCAACTAGGAGATCATAACTCTCATTCTCCAGGACAACTGCTGGCACGGCTAGGAGAAGCTTGCCAAACCGCATGGGCAGAGCGGAGTAAGCCCCTATGGCACAGGTCATAGACAGCCCAGCCTTGCCATACAACTGGTGATAATTAAGGTCAGGGGCAAGTTTGAGTTTCTTCAAAATCTTGGAGGATACAACGTTGACTGCCAAGCCAGTGTCTAGAACTGCCTTAATCTTCACTTTTTGAATGGATATCTCTACTTGAGTGGTAGTGCAGCCAAAGGCGGAAGGACAGCCAGGATATCTTGAGCCTCTGCTAGTTCCTTATCCCACTTCTCAATCATACATCTTAATCCAAGGAACTCCTTATAAACAGTCTGGAGGGGGAGCAAAACAGACACATTCTTGAAGACAGCATCAGAAACCTCAGCAGTTTCTTCTGACAACTCCACTAGCACAAGGACCTCTTGGCCTGAGTGAGGTAAGGGCGCAAAACAATCTCTTTAGCCTCAGGCAGAGGCTTAGCAGTAGTTGTAGTATTTCCTGAGCATAAATTATAGGGAACTGCAATGGTTTTGGGAACAGCCAGAACAGAGTACTCATATGCATTAGTGTTGTCTGTATCAGAATCATTCAGATCAGAGTTGTCAGAGATATTGTGGAATAATAGGAGGATAGGAGGAGCCTCATTATCAGCAGGCTTGGAGTCAGATATAGAGGTGGGAATTAGAGGAGACTGGGAAGAATTGTCAACCAAGAGTGTCTCTGCCTCTAGGTTGACTGTTCTTTTCCCGCCTGTTCCTTTGGATCAGCTCCTTCAACCCGCAGATTAGTGCAGACTTGAGAATGATGACCTATCTGACCACAGTTGTGGCAACCTTGGCGTTGAGGAGGATTCTGTGAATTCATAGTAAGAATGTGAGGACCACAGGAAGATGAACCAGAGTTAGAAGCAGCTCAACTTTCCCTGACAACGGCACCAGAGTGGGTAAGATGCATATCCTGCAACAGCGTCTTTATGCTCTTCATGGAGGAAAGCATAGCCTTATGGGCTTTGAAGTGAAGGCACAGAAGTTGGTTAACTTTGAGGGCTTGAGTGCAAGCCATTTAGGCTTCATGGGCTGTCAACTGTCTTTTTGTGATCAGTTGCTGTCCTTCTATGTAGAATCTTTCTGCAAACTTGGCTAGTGTCTCTTTAGGCTTAAAAGCAATGTGCATGAAGGCATCCTTTTTCATTTCCAGGCTAAGGTCACCACCAAACTCATCAATCAGAAGTTGCTTCATATCTTCCCATGTCTCAATGGAGGGTAGTTCTGACACAGCTACCTCTTGGAAGGTTGGGTGTAGACAGGTCAGGATGTGTTCCTTTTTGACATCATCTGATTCTCTTTGCATGGCAGTTTCATAGATGGTTAGGAAAGCTGCAATGATTGAGGTTTGGGGTCAAAGACTTGCTTAAAGGTAGGCTTAAATTGTGCCTCTGGAGTTGGACCACCATTGTTGCTATCAAGTACGTTGATATGTGGGGAAAACTCTGCCTCAGATTCCAAGGGGGTTGTCTAGCCCATAGCTGGTGAACACTTTCTTCAAGGGTGGTAAGTGTGACAGAAATCACTGGATAATATAAAGTTTTTTCTAAATGATGGGGAATTACCACCCAAATCCACATAGAATTGATGATTAACCACCAACATGGCTTTAAATATCTTTTTGTGAAATTTCCAATTGTAACTCCAGGATTAAGTAGAGCAATCAGTCCTAACCAGAGTAAACTAAGATAAATGACCTGGGAAAGCATCAATGCATCTTCAGCGTAGAATTCTGGGCATTGAAAAGTGACACAATTTTCATTTTCCAGGATGGGGGGAGGAGCTACAAAATTGGCTGGCATGGAATTAACATTTTGCAGCGCCAACAACAAAGTTCCAGATGCTGGGCCCCATCTTCCTGAAATTATTCTGTTCAGAATCAGATTGTATGGGATATACCGCAACAACCCAAGCACAGGATGCATTTTTAAAATTTAAAATTAGAACTTGGGATAATTGATTTTTATTGAGTAAATTTAGAAGGACTCAACTCTTAGAGTTGAAACAGGGAAAATTATTCAATATATACCAGAAAATTTGACTAAGAAATACCACCTGAGTCTTGATCTCCTATTCCTTTGGCATCTTCAAGTAAGTATCTAGTCCAGGTTGCAAAGAACCCTTGTGTGACCAGTTTCTGACAACCATGCTGATTAATGAGCTTATATTGGGTGACCCTCATATTACGTCAATTTATCAACGTCAGTTTACAAGGGGGAGCTGGTTTCAGCTGGCAGACTGAAGCAGCTGTGACCCATTTTCAATCACCTGTTTGGTTTAAATCTGTTAACTTGGTTAATTTCAATACAGGTTTTCCGGCCTTCTGTGCCTTCTTACTTGGACGGACAATACCTGGCATTATGGAACCTACTGTGACAGTAAGAGTCTTGAAAGCATGGGCCCCAGTATTGGCTGCTTGAGTGGTCTGTTGTGCAGTAGCATCTAAGCGTTGACCCTGGGTGATCACTATTGTGGAGAGTTCAGCCAGACAAGAAGTAAGGGATGGCCCCACCAAGAGGCAAGGGGCAAATCTATCATTTACAGATTTGATTACTTCATTCATCTCTTGTACGTCTCTATCCAGATCAGTATGGTCCTGCTTCAATTGATCCACCTTGTTAGCTAGGGCAATTAATTCCCTAGCACATTGAATTTGAGGTGCTCCAGATAAACCAGGGCAGCAGCCATCTTCATCAACAACCCCAAATGGACGGCAACAGCGCCCATGTTGACACTTTTAATGTTGACACTATAGTAAAGTGGCAACCCGGTTTTACTTAATGTTGTTTCCTGGATGTTGACACTTTTTTAATTAACAGCACACTTTAACCTGATCATTTTTAATATAAAAAATTATTTTAAATTTTTCATTATACTAAAATGACCCCAGAGAGTTCAAAAATGCAATAAAAAAATATCATAAGTAATAAGAACAAGGAGATATAAGCAACTATTTTTCAGTTTACTGTGTAAATTACACTCTTTATTATAAAATTATTTTTTATTCCCATAAAAATTAAAATTCCAATGAACCAAAAATAAATATATTTAATATATCATAATAACCACAAAATATAAGAAAATTCTAATTTAAATTTATTATACTTCATATAAGCATAACTGAAAATATCTCATACCTTAAAGATAAATTAACAAAATATAAGATATTTCTTACAAAACCACATTGAAAATGTATCTGAAACTTACCATTTATACGTAAAAAGATTATTACTATCCAAAAAAAATTAAAAATTAAAAGTTTAAAAGTAAAAAATATATAGGCAAAGCAAAGCAAAGTTTATTTGGCTAATTAAAGCCACCAGCAAGAGCAGTTGCAACGTCCTCAAGGTATTTCTTGATCTCTGCCACCTTGTACTTTTTCTTTACTACCTTCTGCACGTCCTCCTGGTAGTCCTGGTCCTTAGACTTCCTCTTCTTGGGAGCCACCTGGTTGGCCAGGTCGCGGAACTTGGAGACAGTCCAGGCCTGCTCCTCCTGCAGCTTGGAGAAGAACTTGTTGAACTTGGGTTTAGTCCCAAACTTGGTCTTCAAGTGCTTGTGCCAAACCTCAAGGCTAGAGGTGGTCTTCATCTCCCCCTTGAGGCAGGCGCCTTGACAGTTCCAAGGGGCAGTGGCCCTGCTCTTACCTCTCCGGGGAGTCACCTTCTTGCCCACCCATTGCTGCTCAAAGTACTCCAGGTAGCCTTCAAAGATGGTGGAGTGCTTCTTGATATAAGCATCCTCCTGGAGGGCCTCAAAGCCAAGCCCAGTATGCTCCGGGCGCACAAAAGCCAAGGCAGCAAACTGGGTCAGGGCAAAGAGGCACTTACCCTTACCATCATTAAGATACTTTTCAAAAAGGTCCTTCTCACTCTTGAGATTCTTGACAAGGGCCTGCCAAAAATGGAAGAAGCAGCCCTGGACTTCTCCATTTAAGGTGGCCTGGAAGACTCTGAACTGAGCCTGCTCAAAGTCCATTATTATAACCTTCAGCCCAAGTGAGCGCGCATGAGCTAGCTGCTCAGCGGCTAAGGTTGCCTCATCCTTCTCAGCAGAGGAGGGATTGGCCCTTGTGGTGTGGGTGGGAGGGGGGAGCTGGTTGGTGGGAAGGGAGCTCAAAGCATCCTGGACAATCTTGAAAGCTCTGGCATAGACCTCTGTCTTGGCACCAGGAAGGAGAAAGAACACAAGAGGGATGACCTGGTCATTGAACTGCCCATGCAGGACCCAAAGCTTCTTAAAGAGAGGAGGGCAAGTAGCAAATGTGCCATCACACAGCCAGGTGGTAGCAGTGTTTAGCTGCTCCAGGTTTTGAGTTGTGGCGTAGCTAACAATCCTATCCTTCAATTCCTGCCCATTGTCATGGAGCAGGAACATCTCACCATCCTCTGTCTTCTTGAGGGCATCAGTGAGGACTAGGTCCTTGATGTTGGTGTCACTCTTGGCCAGGGGGCTTAAGGCTTGACGCCTATCACTCACAAACTTGACCAACTGGGTGTGAGTAGGGACCCTCTTGAGGTTGGTAGGGGTCAGGTACTTGTAAGCAAGCACAGCCAGCTGGGTGGCAGAAAGGTCTTTTGAAGTGGGCATAATCTGCACCAGATACCACTTCAGGAGGCAGGAGATGGTAGTGTTGGGCATGATGCAGGTATGCTTGCCCTTTATGGTTTGGAACAGGTCCCAGCGCTCAGTGTTGAGCTGCACTGGACAGGAGCGGTCCTCACAGGTGTAATGGCGGCTCTTAAAGCCCCAGTTGGCATTGTTGCATGAGAAGATGTATCCATTGGCCACCATGGCCGGCCCACCTTTAACACTCATGATGGGGAAAAACTTGGGCAGGGTGGAAGGAACCTTGAACTTGCCATCAACGTTGCAGATGTTGTGGGACACAAGAGGGTCCCAAGGGCCAGCAGGAGCATGGCAGAAGCTAGGGAAGTAATTGGGGCAGGGCTTTGTATCATCCCCAGATGAGCTTGAAGGGGGAGAGTTTGACGGGGGTGGGGAAGCAGAAGGGGGCTTGTTGTGGTGCTCCTCATGTGCAGGAGACTTATCCTTGGGTGGGGTCTTTTGGGCTGAGTGCTTCTTCTTGGTTGGCTCCTCATCAGAAGCCAAGTTGTAAAAACTGTGCTCTGTAAGGGAGCCATCAGTTTCCTCTCCCCCAGTGGAATGAGAAGGGCTCTTCTCAGGAGAGGACTCAGGGGAGGGCTTGGGGGATGGTTTGGGGGTGGCCTTCTTTGACAAGACAGTTTTCTTCTTGGTGGCTTTGGTGGGCTTGGAGGGACGCTTGGTACCCTTTGGCTGCTTAGAGGTGTTCTTGTCCTAAAATAATAAGTAAAATGGTTTAAAATAAAGCAAAGTATGTAAAAAACAAAAAAAACAACTTAAAAAGCATAATATATAAAAAGTAAATCTTAGATGGTTTTTCTTGGCATTTAAATGTTAAAAATTATTTGTATAGTTTTTATTTTATTAAAGTTATAAATAACCTGATAAAAGTTGATAGAAATATGTGAAAGTATTATATTTATATATAGAATTTATTTTAAAGATTAAAAAATATGAAAGAGCAAAGTCAAAAATACAACATATCAAAAAATGAGAAGTTATTATTATATAAAACATAAAGTTTTATATGTGAGAAGTGAAAAGCGTTGACATTATGATTGACAATTAGTAAAAAAAGCTGAATTCTCAATGTCAATTACAAAAATTGTAGACATTATTTTTGACAACATTCTCACTGTTGACATTATTTTGAAAAGTTACTATGAAAAAACATAGTACACTTAATTAAATTTATGCGGGCTAGCAAAAAATTAACTGTTTCCTGTGTATTTTTGTTCACATATAAAAATAAAAAAACATATAAAAATAAGTTAAAAAGTATCAAGGTTCTTTATTTCTTTATTAAAAATTATATTTGGGTAGTGAGAATATGATATTTTACTATTGCGCTTATATGAAGTTGTTAAGAAGTTGTATTCAATTATTGAAAAGGGTAAAGTGTCAACAACATCACTTACAACATTCTTTATATGAGGTGGCATATTAATCTAGGCTTAACTGTGCCACTCTAATTTGCTTAACTCCACCCTGGGGGGTGATCACGAGCAAATAAACAACATTTACAAGTGTCAACATTATTTTTAATAATAAATTCTATAGTAACTTACATAGTAAGTCACGCTTAAATTATTGAATCACCATTAGCATCCAATCCACTTAATATATTAAAGCCATAATAAGTGCCACATATATATTTATAACATGAACATTCCAAAAATCAAATATATGCACACTGTCTTTTTCAATATAATAATTCAATAAAAAAATATTTTTAAATGTGCACTTATTTTTTTTACTGTAGTTGTTCAGTTTTGTTATTAAAAATAAGTTTGGCTTAAAAAGTGTCAACATTGACACTTTTACGTCGTGAAATCAAATAAAAAAATAAACTAATTTTTATTAGTAAACATAAAGAAAAAATCAGGTTAAATTGAGTTTTTTATTAAGCTTAATATTAAATTGTATCAATATGGCCACAATTTTGTCATGTTTTCTGGGTTTGCACCCCTGAACGCTTTAAAAAAGAATTAAGCTAGCACAACTAGCAAAAAAACATAGGAGATTTAAAGTTTTGAGTTGACATGGGCGCTGTTGCCAAATGGACTAGCAGCAGTTGGCATCATTGCATGTAGGGCGGCAAGTTCTTGCTGTAGCTCCGTAACTTGGGTAGTCAGTTCAAGAACCTGGGGGTCAGGTTGAGGCGCCTCAGCAGGACGTCTCTGACTGCAAGTAGTCAAATGTAGCTCTTGAATGGCGTCCTATATTCTCTGTTCCCTATCCACCAAGTCATCAGAAGGGGGAGAGGGAAGAACATCTGGCTTGGGCGTAGATAGCTCATTTACTTGGCTCTGGAGTTTGGCTATGGCAGCAGCGGTGGCTGCTCTCTCTTGTTCAAATGTGGTACTGAGTTTATTAAGGCCTCTAGCAGCAAAGTCTGCTACCTGCTGTAGCTGCTCAAAGGAATATATACTGAAGGCATTGAGCTGTTGCACAAGTCACTTGAAGTCAGTGAGATAAGCGTTTAAGGTGGAATCCACCTGAGTTTGCCAGGGTTGTTCTAGCTGGTGAAACTTGTGTAGACGTTATCTCACGTATTTGGGGATAGACTAGCACATTTGTTCAATAGAATTAACCAAACAGGCCTGGGAGGTGACAGAGTCACGTTGATTGTCAGATACCAACAAAAACAGGGAATGAATCCACTGATGATAGGCAGCAAACGGGTCCCAGTGATGACTAACTGCAGCTTGCAGAGACAAGATTTCTTGGATGTGGAGCCCCAATACCATTTGATTGTGGGCTAAGGCAGGCTGCACAAAGGATGAAAATAGGTGCTCAGCAGAGCCAGCTGCTGAGAGGAGATGTTGGGGAAATTGCGGAGCCACAATCAATTTGTAGTATTCTGCTCAACTGAACTGCAACTGAAGGCAAGGGATGGCTCCTTCACGGGCTATCCCAAGGGCTACTGACATGACTTGTTCTAAGTCAGGGGTACCCATGGGGTAAGCAACTAGGCAGGGACCATTCCCAAGGTTCAGTATTGTGGGAGTAATAGGCTGGTTGACAATATCTTCCTCAATAGAAGGACTGGTTATTTCAGGTGAAGTTGGCTCTTGTATAGGTGGAGGCAAAGGACCTGAAAACATGGATGCAAAGGGGACAACTGAGGGGCTTACAGCCCCTGTAGTGAGCACCATTTTTGTTGTGTTCTGAGGCGCAGCACAGACACACAACAGGAAATCCTAATCTTAGGATTGGATTTGTACTAAGTCTTGGTTAGATGACAGGGAAGGTAAATGTGTTTACCTTGCAGCCCTGGAAGAATAATCTCTACTAGTTGTGGCTAGAGAGAGGCGTGGAAGTACAGAAGACACAAAGACAAAAATATGAATAGAACTTAATTTTATTGGAAAATAAGGAAATGGAATATATAGTGGTTGAGAATACCACAAAACACTACCAGGATGGTAGGATCACTTGTCACCAGCATTAGTGGGGCAAGTGAGTTGCGCAGGGATCAGAAAACCAAACAATTGTATTTCCTGAATCAGTCATCAACTCCTTTCAAGTAGCAAAAGCAAGAGATTTGTCCTCAAAATGGCCCACCAAAGGCGAAATTGAAATACTGTGAATAGCGGCATTCACGACAGTAACCCTCAAATTATGTTAATTTATCAACGTCAGTTTGCAAGGAGGAATTGGTTTCAGCTGGCAGACTGGAGCAGCTGTAACCCATTTTCTATTGACTGTTTGATTTAAATCTGTTAATTTTGTCAATTTTTTTTAAAGATTTGCGGACTTATTGAGCCTTTCTACTTGGATGAATAATTCCTGGCATGATGGAACCTACCGTGACATTACCCTCTGCTTTAGCCCTGGGCACAATACCATCATCCGGGAGATGGGATAAGGAGAAGTTCTTGTGGGCAGGCAGGAGCTTCATAGCAGCTAAGGTGAGCTCAGGGTGGCCAACAGCAGTGGGATTGCACTTGTAAAACTCTTGAATCAGGTCTGGGAATTGGAACAATCATATCGGGGAACCCATGAGTTTTAGGAATCAGGATACCCCTTCCATGACACCAAATATTCCAAACGGTGTCAATTCTTACAGGAAGCCATAATACAATTTAACTCATACTCAGGTTCTCCTTCCACAAGAATGGATTGGGAAGAAGGAGTCTCTGTACCCTTAAAGGGAGTAAGAAGGCATTCATGAAAGGTGTGGAAAATCTTGAAGGCTGGGGGTAAATCCAGCCAATATACAGAGGGGCCAATTTGACGTTCAACCTTGAAGGGACCAACTTGCTTGGGATCTAATTTACAACAGGGGACCTTCATTTTCATATTGCAAGCATCAACCATGACTAGATCACCTGGCCTATAGGTTGGATCTTCCTGGCGCTTGCAATCTGTGTATTCCTTATAAGTTGTCACAACAGCGGCAAGAGTAACCTGGAGCTCCTGATGGACCTGCTTCAATGCAGTGGCTTGATCATTTAAAGCTTCCACATTGCTAACTAAGCAGGGACCCATGTTGGATGAAGGGTTGTAGCCTACATTGGCATAGAATTGTCAAGGCCCAGAGGGTCCTGACAGGGGTCCATTTCTCTATGGCAATCTTGATAACAAATCAAACTTGGATATGAACTTGAGCTTTAAAATTGGGCAAGACTAAGAATGATCACAATGTGAAGCAGGCAAAGATAGGGTTATTTTATATCATTTCCAGGATTCTTCAAGATTCTCCTGGATCTTTCTTGACTCTTGTAGATACTTCTTGGTAGAAGAATTGCTTGGAAGATAGAGCACCTCATGACCAGTTTCACTCATATTCCAATTGAGCAGTTTGGCTTTGCATGGACCTTTCATTTATGGACCAGAGCCCATGTTATTAGATTCCCCTTGTCATTAGCTTTCCATTGAGTGTTTGGACATTTGAATTGGTTCAGTTGTTGATGAGTTATGCTTGGCTTAATCTGGGTGCTCAGCTGACTAATCTTCAAACCTCTTTTGGCTGAGATTGGCAAAACCTTCAGGGCAACCCTAATTGAAAAATACTCCGCCTTTACATGGATCTTCAATCCATGATCTAAAATTAATGCAATTGGATTTTACTCTTCAGTGGCTTTCCAACGAGCATTTGGCCGTTCTGATTGATTCAGGCATTGTGGATTTATGCTTGGATTTATTTGTGGCGTTTGTTGACCAGTTCTATGATCCTTATTGGTTTGGATTTGCCATGTTTTGGCAATTGGATTGATTATTGTCCATAAGTCAGGGTCTAGAGCAGCTAGGAACAAGATCAATACGTCATTTTGAAGGTGTGGATTCAGGCTATTTCTTTAAAACATAATGCAGCTAAACTTTATATTAAAATTGTCAGGCCAGGCCCTGACAAGAATGGCAAAACCTGATTTGACATGTGTGGAGCATTATTATAAGTGAACTCTGCCATGAGTAGGTTATCACACCAGTCATCTTGTCTTGTATTTGTGTAGCAGCATAGGTGACCTCCAAACTTTGGTTTATCTTCTCTGTTTGTTCATCAGATTGGGGGTGGAAATCCATGGAACGGCACAATTTGATACCTAGAATCCCAGTAAAAGCTTCCCATAACTGAGCAATGAATTGGGGCCGCAGTCACTCACAATCTCCATTGGGATGCCATGTAAGGAGAATATTCTATTTGTAAACAACCAAGCTGTTTCCACTGAAGTAATTGTGGTTGAGAAGTGAAAAAATGTGCTTTTTTTGTGAAGCAATCAACCACTACCATGATTGCATTAGACCTGTTGGAATTTGGGAGTTCTCTGATAAAGTCTACCAACACCAACATCCATGGTCCTGCAGCTGGCTGCAGCGGAACCAAGAAACAAGTTGTCTTGTTCCTGCTTGTCTTGGACCAAACACATACCAGACAGTCTCAAACGTAAGCCGCCACCTGTACTGTCAAACCTTTCCAAGAAAACTTTTGGCAAATTAACTTCACTGTTTTATTCTTCCCTGGGTGGCCTGCCGTGGGGCAGGTGTGATTGGCCTCCATGATTTCATCCCAAATAGTTCCCTCTGGAACCCACAGGCAACCTTGATGATATAGAATTGGTCCTATCTTGTAATAACCCTGCAGCTGGCCAACTGGATGAGCACATGCTAGTTCCAGTAACCTATCATAACCTTTGGACAGGGGCTGCAAAAACTTGACTTTGGAATATAGGTCTAAGTCTATGCCCTTGGTTAAGGACATGGTAGCAAGCGTAGCTGGCAGAGGTAGTATAAAAGAAACCACAGCCTTGTCTGGAATCATTGTGTGCGTTTTAAACTCAACGTTCATACCAGCATCTGGGAGATGAGAATGATTTCTACTCAACAAATCCAGAAGGTGTTTTCAGAGCCCTTAATGAACTCATAGCGGAACTTTTATCTTGTCAAGTCACCATGCCATCTGGATTAGCAACCCAACAAAACCCTGGGTTGTTGATAATATAGAAGAGCTTTGTGATTGGTTCTTACTATAAATGAATGGCGCACTGACATGAGATGGTGATTCCAATGCCTTAACAATTCCACAACTGCCAACAATTTCTTGTTGTAAATCATGTAATTGTGTTTTTGAGCCTCCCTTTTCTGGGAGAAATACCCTACAGGTCTCTCTATCTCATCACCGGCAGTCTGCAACAACCCACCAGCCACAGCATATTTCAAAGCATCTGTGGAAACCACAAAAGGCAGCTCAGGATCCACTTGTCTCAACACTGGGGAAGAAACAAAAGGGCCTTGACTGCTGCAAACATATCTGCGCACTCAGGCGTCCAGACCAGAGTTGTCTTCCTGCTAGCTCAATATAAAGGGCAGCCACTTCAGACAAGTGAGGGGTGAATTTCTTCAAGAACGTACAGGTACCCAAAAAATTACAAAGTTAGGATACTGTCACAGGCATAGCATACTCTCAAACTGCAGCTTCCTGGTCAGGGGCAATGGTATGGCCATCCTCAAAGATAATGTTACCCAGAAAGATAACCTTACGTTTAAAGAATTCACATATACTACTTTCAATGATCAAGTTGGCCTGGAAAATGTGATCTATCACTGCCAACAGGTGGGCCTTATGCAAATCCTCATCTAGAGAGAATACCAAAATATTGTCCATATACAGAGTTTTAGAAGCTATGGCAACAACCAAAAAATACCTCATATTTAAACAAAATGGTTTCAGATTTAAACAAAATACAACTCTCAGGTTAAAATATACACTCTGTAAACAGGGTTTGTTGGCATTAATGGGAAAAATGAGTCAACATAGCAAAGAGGTGCTCACGCACAAAGCAAAACCATTCAAAATGTAATCCAAAATACATAGATTCACTAACAAAATGGTGTGAGTTGACTTTTGGTGTACATATGTTTACTATGTGAATTGGTGACAAAATACACCCAAACGCGGTGTGTCAAAACTCAATCCAAAAACAAAACACAATAGAAACTCACTGTGTAAACAAAATCACTCACTCAGTGTGTGCAATGGATTGTAATCAAGAATGATACCAATATATCTAAAATAAGACGCAAGATCTGAAACATAAATTTTAAAAATATTGTATTGAGTGCTTAATTTGACATAAAAACTGAGGAAATGGGTGGATTTTTTAGTATTCTAAAATGGTTGTGGTAAAACCAAAAATAACTAACTAAGAAATAAAAAATCTATAATTGGGATATTGGGTGAGGAAAACTCTAATTAAATATCCATATTCAGATAAAAGCAAAAATTAAAATTAGGGAGTAACTTAATTGAATTTTATTTAGTATTTTATTAAATTGTAAAATGGAAGGAACACAGCAACAGACTACCATTGCACCCGTTGTGCGTCGTAGTTGCAGTTGCCCCCGCGGGTCAAAGAACAGAGTTAGTGCAACACAAATGCCTACTCAGGAAGGAGACAGAAGAGGAGATTTTGATAGTGACGCTGCACTGACATAGCTGGTTTGCAGAGCACAAGCTGCTAGGGTTCAGAGCATCAACTCCTGGGTCCCCAAGCTGACCTGGAAGCCCATCAAGGTTACTACAACAAAAATAGTTATAAACATGGAGGTAGAACCTACTTTGTATGTGTTTGACGTTGTGTATTGGCAAGAGTTGGTCCCAAAAGCCATTCTGGAGAAGGTGAAGCCTGTACTTAATACTAGCTACAAGCCTTACGTCAGTGATGGCAATCAGGAAGAGGACAAGAAGCCTGAGTTCTTCAGAACTGATTTGGGACAGTTAGTGCTCAAAAAGGTTGCAGCCTTCTACACCAAGGTACCCATGCCCTGTGTTGTGCCCAATGCCAACAAGTCAATCCCTGCTGCCAAAAAGCCCGCCCAGAAGCGCATCCCTGACATCAAACACATCATCCTGCTTAAGCTAATGCATGAATTGGGTGATTACAAGGCGGTTGTGGCCCTTATTGGAGTGCATCCCAAGTACACCTCAAAGATATTTAACATCTTCATCAATACTGGCCAAGTCCTTGCCGCGGAGAAATCCTTGCGTGTTTCCACTATGCTCACCAAGGAGCACAAATGGGCAATCCATCAGTGGATAACACAGGATTGCTATCTTGAACTGGAAAATATACAGACCATGGTCAAATCTACTTTTGGGGTTGAGGTCTCAATTTTCTTTTACTACCATCTGCTGAAGAAGATGCACTCTTCCTGGAAAAAGCTCAGGGTATCCCCATACAATTGTAATAGTCCAACCAACATTGACATCCAAAAAAAATACACAGAAGCGTACACTGCTCTTAAAGCCAAGGAGATAGTCAAATTCTACTACATTGACAAATCAGCATTTGCCTCGTCAATGCACAATGGGTATGGGTATTCCCCCAAAGGCTCAAATGATGGGATGGCTCAGCGTGCTGCAGTCTGTGCCACAGTCTATTTGATGGTGGCTCTCCTCGGTCCAAAGGGGGTTGAGCTGTACCAAATGGTATTGGGATCTCACAATAGCTGGACCTTCCTATCATTTCTCCAATTGATCCAGGAGCACCTGAGGCGCACAAGCCTGGGCTTCACCAACATAATTGTGCTGGACAACGTTGGTCTCCATAAGGTGGCTGATATTCTTGAGGAATTCCTGATGATTGGCACTAGCATTGCAGTGGGCCCCCAGCAATTGGCCACAGCAAATTTACGCCTTCTCTTCCTCCCTGCCTATTTGCCCTTTTTAAATCCCATCAAGGAAGTCTTTGGGTGGCTCAAGCAAGTTGTCAAGCGAGAAACCCCAACTGGGACTGAGGACTTGTTTGATTTGCTCCAGGCTGGGATCCACACTCTCCCAGCTGAGACTGTGGCCAAATTTTATTGCCACGCTGATTTGTTTATTCCTGTGACCCTAGCCAAACAGCCAATCAATTAAAGGCTTTGCGTTTTCAACTACTTTATATTCTCTAATTTACTATTTAAGATTTATTAATCACATTTTATATTTAGAAGCTTCTAAGCCCACAATCACATTTAGCAAGACCATCAATGGGTAAGTAATTTATTTATTTTATTTTATATTTTTTTATTATGCCATCTGAGGTTATCCCAAACACTCAATACTGGATTATGCAAATATATTTATATCACTTTTGTCAAATAAATATAAAAATCAAATTAAGAAAATTAAATGTAAAATGTACAAATTAGAATTTATTTTATTGATGCATAATTTTATGCTTTTATGAAAACTGTTTCCACAATATATTTTGCAAATCTTGTTTGCTAAAAAAAAGACTTAAAAAATTATTTATAATAAAAATAATCTAGAGCATAAAGATGTTTATTGATATAGAGAAAAAATTAAGAGCACCTATAATGGGTTTGGCGGTATGTACCCACCCCGCAATAGAGGTGGCACACAACCTCCACCACCACACTGTGGATGGTGGATACACCCGTATTAAAATACTCCTGTCTGCTGGTGAAAGGTAGTAAAGTCAGGTGGGAGTGAAGCAGCAGCTCCTCTAGTGGGGCTGCAAACCTGTAAATTCCAGCCAGGACCAGGGCGTCCTGGATAACGCTGTCCACCAAGTTGCATCTGGGGGGACCTTCTTCCCATACAGGGAGAGCCAGGCCTTTTCAATCCCAAGAAGGACCCTGTCCAGGTCTTATACAGACACGTTAATCCCAAAGTAGAAGAGGAACCCCAGGATAACAACAAAGTGAAGCCTTTGCCCAGAAAAGGCTTCAGTAAACCCGCAAAGTTTGTTGTAGACTATGCTGATCTTCTTATCATGCTTTGTCTTTGCAAAAGTAAGCTTCATTGCTTGCAAGACCCCCATCTTGTTGGCATTCCAGGCCAGTCTGAAGCCCTCCAGGAGAATTTTTGTCTTCTTTACAGCTTTTGCATCTGCAACAGCTAGTTTTCCTACCGTGCGCCCAAAGTTGTCCAAGAGGTAAGAGATGGTATGCTCTACCAGGAATCAGAAGCAAGCAGCCACATGGGCCCAGCTCATCACTTGTACATTCTTAAATGGGAGTGTCTCCAGGATGTCCCAAACAAGCTCAATGAAGTTTACACAGTAAACTTCACTAAACACTACCGGGTCCAGGTAGACTAGTTGGGCATCCTTGTAGACAGTAACTGTCCACTTGGATGTTTCCTTGGCATGTGCCAGCTCAGCTAGCGTGTCCCTTGTCATCAGAAAGGTACCATGGACCCTGTCTTCAAGCTTCTGCAAGACAGGGGGTACAGATAGAGCTTTTTGGCCACGTAAATAGCATAATTTGAATAGAATGTAGGGGGAACAAAAGGAACCAGGACCCAGCGGGGTTCACTGTCAATGTTTTCTAACAAAAAAGGTAAGTATTTTGAAATTTTTGTTAATTATAATTTTTTATGTACCTTTGTGGGTTCCCTCCTTGCCTGCGGCTTTGGCAGGCTTTGCCATTCTCAGCGCAAGCAGTTGTGCAGGCAATTCTTTATCCTCTGTCCTTGCCTGCTTGATAGGTTTTAGGTGGGCATACATTTCAGGGTCATCTGTCCAGACAGACAGCGCAGAGAGGGCAAAGGACTTGAATTACAAGCCCTCAACCACTGTTTTTTAATATTGAGCAGGCACTCAATATTCTTCTCTGATTTGTCAGGCATTTTGGTCATTAATGCCTTGGATGTCACCCTGTCAAGTTTCTTGTCTTCAAGGACAGCAGCCTTCACCTTTGCTTTGACCTTGCGGCCAATTTCTTTGATCTCCTCAATTGCAGAATCAATGTCATTTAGCAGCTTCTCCAATTCTCTCATATGAAATTAACTAACCTTTTCATATGTTTTTATAGCTTTTACTCCAATAAAATATGTATTATTCTGATACCATTGTCTCTTTGTTTATTCCTGTTTTTTTCATTTACTACATTATCCCATTTTTTTAGTCATTGTGTATATGTTTTACGCTCAACTCAATATGCGTTATTTGCTTTGTGTTGGCATTGTTTTCTTAATTGTCATATTATTTTTGGCGCTTTGGACAGCCCTTTGTGAAAATATTAACAACTATTTGGTGATCATCTAAATTTGAATTAGAAAATTATAGGTTAAATTTTTTAGATAAAGTTGTTACTGATCCAAATTCAAACCCTTTATGTTACAACAATCACTTTATCACTCCGCTCCTGATTGGATTAAAGTTTATCATTAAGGTTTTGAATTCAGATCAGTAACAACTTTATCTAAAAACAGTTAACACTATAATTTTCTAATTCAAATTTAGCTTATCATCAAATTGTTGTTAATATTTTCACAAGGGGCTGTGTTTGGGTACTAAAAATAGCTGTGTTCTGGATCTAGATACACAACATAGTAAATATATGATTTTATAGAAAAAGCTGAAAATAAAGAATAAAAACAACCATAAGCAAAGAGAACATGTGCAATTGAAATTCAAAATAAAGATAATATAAACAGAAAATGTTTGGCATCAGGGGGTTTATTGGGGCGGGAAGAGTGATGCCTTATAGGCAGAATAGCGCAGCAAGGAAGATGTAGAGGCAGTGCTGGTTTGGAGAGTCTGGGATTGGGTGGGTGGGGCTGGAAGGTTGGGTGGTGGAGGTAGAGGCAGGAGGATTGTGCGTGATGGCCGCCATATAACACTTGTTATTTTTCTCATCTGTCATTGGCTGGATGGGCTGGTAGATGGCTGTGGCACAGGGTGGGAGGCGCTTATCTTTATGTGATTGGTTGCCCATGTTCACGTGGAAAACCATTTGGGCAAACAAGTAAGCCATTATTTGGTGGCCAAAGAGAGAATTGTGGTTGAGGACCCCAAGATAAAGATCATTAAAATCCTGAGGGCGGCTTTCCTGTAGTGTGAATCTGATGTTGAAGAAGACAATATCACCCAGATGGATGTCTGCATGGCTGGTGGGGTACACAGAGGCCTGGTGCCCGTGTTCCTGGATGGCCTCAAGGGCAGTGGAGCTACCCTCTATCAGGTGGCTCAACAAAACCTGACACTTGGAATTTGAGCCATCCTAGGAGTCAATTAATCCACCAAGAATGTGACTGTACTTGTAGCCATTGGTGAAATCTGGGTTTGTCTGATAGTAGACAAAACCCTTGGCTGAAGCAGCCAGAAATGCACTAATGAAAGTCCCCTTCTTATCCTTTTTCCTTTCTTTTTGGGTGACGGCTCTTCCTTGCTTGCCAAAATCATCAAAAGCTATTGATAGCTTATAGTAGGAGATAAACATGACATCATCAGAAAAACTTGTCAGGCATTTGAATAGGGTTGATTTGATGCCAAGATTATACAGGGAATCTTCAGCACCATCCCATTAGTTGCCAGCAACATTGGTAAGAACCCATATCAAAGCAACCTTTCCATGAATCCAGAGCTACATCATTTGCTCAGACACCCAAATGCCATGATGCACAAGTTGCTTCCAGACCTGGGTCAGGGGAAGCTTGGGGTCCTGCTGAAGGAGGTCAAGCATAATTTGGTACACCTCATTGATTTGTGACTTGGGAGCCTTCTTGGGCCTCTTGGCCATTCCAATTAGATTACCTTTGTTCATTAGATTGTTGAACTCCCACATTATGGTGGCTGGTAAATTGCAATTGGCTAGCAATCTGTTCCCAGGACAGACCCTAAAAGTTCAGCGCCACAATTTCCTGAAGAATCTGAGCAGTAATTATTCTGCATTTGGGGTGCTAGGGCGGGTGAGCTGAAGCCTGATTGGCTGTAGGAGGGCAGGTTGGGTGGTGGCAGGAAGTTATTCCAAATCAAGGTTGCCATCCTGATTGATTGATTGGTGGGCAGCTTGTGTAGGGGTGGGTACAGGAGCAGGGGCAGAGCTAGACACTATGTGACTACTGAACAAGTCAAAGCCATAGGGGTCACGGGTCAGGTATAGGTCAGCTTCCTTGTTACCTGCCTCAAAGGCTTGGGTATAAACAGGTGCCTCCACGTCCTGAGCCTTGCCTCCATTGAAGCTGGCTTAGCTGCTGGCGCCGTCAAAGATATTGCTGTTAAAAACCATTGTAAAAAAACTAGGATAAAATCACTAAAAGTAGAAGTTTAAAATTTTATGATTTATTTTTATCTTAATCACTATTCCATATTTGGAAGGTTTTCAAAACTTTTCCATACAAATCTGGAGCCATGAAAATGAATAAAATGCCTCTGTTCCTAAATTGGATAGCTGATGATTGGCTGTTAAACTGTTATTTTTCTATTTTAGGCTTCTCATACTACACATCTTGTGTGAGTTCATTTTGTTTTGTACTTGTGTAATCTTTCTTCTAGATTGCTCAAGTTTTGTTTCACTTTAGTTCTTCTATCAGTGCCTCATATGAATCCTGATTGGATTATAATATACTCCAGAACAGCATCCATCCATTTCAGTTGTTGTGTCAGTTCATTTTGTTTGTGGTTTGAACTACACCGCTTGATGTTTGATATAATTTTGTATAATTGCTAGTAAAATTTTGTTTCTGGTTTGAAAGTTTATTTATTAACTGAAATTTTATAAATTAATTGAATCCTGAATCTTGCACAACTTGGATTTTATTTAAATCTGGAACTATTTTGTTTAAATCTGAGGTATTTTCAGTTGTTGACATAGCTTCTAAAACTACTGTACAGTCCAAGTAAATTATTATAGGAGGATCAAAATTGAAACAACCAATAAGTTGATTGAACAGGGGTGGTGTGATTCTTGTAATGTGTGAAGTACTGAATTGAGCTGTTTACTAAGTAAAAATTGCAACTGGTTTTTGTTGCTGGATTTAGTAATTCAAGTTGACTTCTAATTTTGGTTACAGGTAATAAAAAAGTTGGTTTGGGGATCACAAAATCTCTTGTGTGGAAATTTGCCAGGGTTTGACCCCATTGTTTTGGCATCAAACCATTTTTTGTGATTTCATGTATTTTGTACTGTATCTTGTTTTTTATGTTGTTTGGTTTTTTGTTGCTGTGTTGAGCTATTTTGTCTATTGACACACAAAATCCCTGTTAACAGAGGGTATATTTAACACTAATACTTGAATTTTGCTTATATCTGAGTTTTTTGCTTAGTGCCATAGCTTTATAAACTACTGTATTTAAAGCCAATGAGTAAGCCAACAGCTTATTTTGATCCTTGTTATATAATTCCTTACAAGCATACTTGAAAAATGTAGGTTGAATCTGGTGAAGTGTGTCCTAAATTATTTAAAAATGAGAATATGGGCCACATAGACAACAATTAAAATGTATTTATCTGCTTTATTAACTAATAGCTTATTTCTTACAACCATATCAAAGAGGCTTATCTGTATACATTATCTAACTCTATAATGCATAGATTAAACTAGAAAGAATAACAACAAATTGCTTAAAAATAATATTACAGTTTGGATTAATTCACCTCATCTTTATGTGACTGTATAATTAAACTCTATCTGAAGATATGCTTGGCTGGGAAAATGTGAGCTTGATCACTTTAGAGGTCTAATTTAAGCTAGATTAAAAACTTGATTTAAATACAAGATAACTGACTAGCACGTATCAATTTATTGGTTTTAGATTTTAATAATAAAACATTCTAGTCAGATACATCACATTATCCAGGTGAAGTATATTGTTTCATAGTTAACCTTGAATGACATTGCATAATAATTAGGACATCAGTAGGATAAAATAGCAATAATAAAGTTAAGCCACAATATATTTTTTTATGAAATTCAGAGTAGCTAAATATACTTTCTAGATAATTCTAATCATAATATTGTCAACTATAATAGCTCTAGATGCTGAGATAAATAGTGAAGTACTTCAATTAAGCTCACAATATAAACAAAGGTCATGATCAACATAATCTTTTCAGATTTATGCTTAGTACACATGAAAAACTAAAAGCAATTGTAGAAATGTGAAATTTTATTGGTCTTGACGAGAATAGCTTATATTAAAGCTGTATATCAGCTTTGTATCTAGTTAAGTTTTAAATAAGCAATATATTTATTATACATTGGCTTAGAATTGCTAAAAATAACAGTAATCTCCACTTGTTTATATTTATAATATCAGACTTATATTCAGGATATACATTTATTGGATGCAATAATATTTAAATTCTTTTTGAAAGGAAATTGTTTAACTAAGGTTTTAAAATTGACCAATGATTAGTAATCACAGCCTAAAAATTCAATAAATATTAAAGTAATATATTAAATTTAATTTTATCTGTCCAGTGATAAGCCAGCCACCAATCATTCTTATTAAGGGAAACCTGCTAAAGATGCTTGTTTATCATCTTTCTACTAATTATCTTTGGTCAGAGCTGTTATGTGTCTTTGATGCTCAGTCTATCTTACTGCCTCCAATGAGTAGGAAGTTATTATGGAAAACAACGGCATGGTATTATGATAGGAGCTATTGACTGTAATAATTCCACGGGGAAATGGGCTATTATAGGGGTTAAGGATGACACAATGACTATAGATAGTTTGAAACATTTATACAGCAGTTTTAAAGGCTATGGCAACAACCAAAAATACTTCAGATTTAAACAAAATGATTTCAGATTTAAACGAAATCCAACTCTCAGGTTAAAATATACACTCTGTTAACAGGTTTTATTGGCGTTAATGGGCAAAATGAGTTACACGCAACAAAGGGCTCACACACAAAGCAAAACCATTCAAAATAAAATCCAAAATACATCAATTCACTAACAAAATGGTGTGAGTTGACTTTTGGTGTACATATGTTTACTATGTGAATTGGTGACAAAATACACCCAAGTGCGGTGTGTCAAAACTCAATCCAAAAACAAAACACAATAGAAACTCACTGTGTAAACAAAATCACTCACTCAGGTGTGCAATGGATTGTAATCAAGAATGATACCAATATATCTAAAATAAGACACAAGATCTTAAACATAAATTTAAAAAATATTGTGTTGGGTGTTTGAATTTGGCAGTAAAATCTAGGAAAATGGGTGGATTTTTTTTGAGTATTCTAAAATGGGTGTGGTAAAACCAAAAACAACTAACTAAGAAATAAGAAATCTATAATTGGGATATTGGGTGGGAAAAAATAATAATTGAATATCCATAAACAGATAAAAACAAAAATTAAAATTAGAGAGTAACTTAATTAAGTTTCTTTAATATTTTATTAAATTCTAAAAATGGAAGGAACACAGCAACAGACTACCATTGCACCCATTGTGCGCCGCGGTTGCGGTTGCCCCTGCAGGCCAAAGAATAGACTTCATGAAACACAAGTGCCTACTATGGAGGAAAGCGGGAGAGGAGAGTTCCATAGTGACGCTGCACTGACACAGCCGGTTCAAGGAGCACAAGCTGCTAGGGTGCAGAGCATCAACCCTTGGGTCCCAAAGCTGACCTGGAAGCCAACCAAGGTCACCACTACAAAGAAAGTTAGAAATAAGGAGGTAGAACTTACTTTGTATGTGTTTGATGTTGTGTACCGGCAAGAGTCAGTCCCATCAGCCATGCTGGAGAAGGTAAAGCCTGCACTTGATACTAGCTACAAGCCCTACGTCAGTGATGGCAATCAGGAAGAGGACAAGAAACCCCAGTTCTATCAAACTGATGAGGGACAGCTGGTGTTAAAAGAGGTTGCAGCCTTCTATACCAAGGTACCTATGCCCTGTGTTGTGCCCAATGCCAACAAGTCAATCCCTGCTGCCAAAAAGCCCGCCCAGAAGCGCATCCCTGACATCAAACACATCATCCTGCTTAAGCTAATGCAGGAATTGGGTGATTACAAGGCGGTTGTGGCCATTATTGGAGTGGATCCCAAGTACGCCTCAAAGACATTTAACATCTTCATCAATACTAGCCAAGTCCTTGCTGTGGAGAAATCATTGCGCGTTTCCACTATGCTCACCAAGGAGCACAAATGGGAAACCCATCAGTGGATAACCCGGGACTGTCATCTTGAACTGGCAAATATACAAGCCATGATTAAATCTACTTTTGGGGTTGAGGTCTCAATTTTCTTTTACTACCATCTGCTGAAGAAGATGCACTTTTCCTGGAAAAAGCTTGGGGTATCCCCATACAATTGTAATAGTCCAGCCAACATTGACGTCCAGAAAAGATATGCAGAGGCGTACACTGCTCTTAAAACCAAGGAGACAGTCAAATTCTACTACATTGATAAATCAGCATTTTCCTTGTCAATGCACAATGGGTATGGGTATTCCCCCAAAGGCTCAAATGATGGGATGGCTCAGCGTGCTGCAGTCTGCGCCACAGTCTGTTTGATGGTGGCTCTCCTCGGTCCAAAGGGGGTTGAGCTGTACCAAATAATATTGGGATCTCACAATAGCTGGACCTTCCTATCATTTCTCCAATTGATCCAGGAGCACCTGAGGCGCAGAAGCCTGGGCTTCACCAACATAATTGTATTGGACAACATTGGTCTCCACAAGATGGCAGATATTCTTGAAGAATTTTCATCAATTGACACAAGCATTGCAGTGGGCCCCCAGCAATTGGCCACAGCAAATTTACGCCTTCTCTTCCTCCCTGCCTATTTGCCCTTTTTAAATCCCATCAAGGAAGTCTTTGGGTGGCTCAAGCAAGTTGTCAAGCAAGAAACCCCAACTGGGACTGAGGACTTGTTTGATTTGCTCCAGGCTGGGATCCACACTCTCCCAGCTGAGACTGTGGCCAAATTTTATGGCCACACTGATTTGTTCATCCCCGCGTGCCTAGCCAGACAGCCAATCAATTAAAGGCTTAGTGTGTCTAACTTTTTTATATTCTCTAATTGACTATTTAAGATTTATTAATTATCATTTTATTTTTAGATGTTTTCACGCTCAAAATCACATTCAGAAGATCCATCAATAGATGTAAGTAATTTATTTATTTTGTTATATATTATTTAATATGTCATCTGAGGTTATCCCAAACGCTTGATAATGGATTACAAAAATATATTTATATCACTTTTGTCAAATAAATATAAAATAGTCTTATAAAAATTAAACATAAATTGTAAAGTTGAAATTTATTTTATTGCTGTATTATTTAATACTTTTATGAAACCCATTTCCGCATATATTTGCAAATCTTGTTTGCTAAAATGGTATTTGAAAAAAAATTATAATATGAAAAATAGTAGATATAAATATATTTATTGAAAAGAGAGTTTTAATGGCGCCTGTAATGGGTTCTTTGGTATGTACCCACCCCACAATGGAGGTGGTGCACAACCTCCACCGCCACACCGTGGACGGTGGATACACCCGTATTAAAATATTTGTGCCTGCTGGTAAAAGGAAGGATGGTGAGGTGGGAGTTCAAGAGCAGCTTTTCTGCCGGGGCTGCAAACCCAAAGATGCCAGCCAGGACCAGGGCGTCCTGGATGACGTGATCCACCAAGTTGTATCCAGGAGGGACCTTCTTCCCGTCCAGCAAGAGCCTGGCCTTGTTGACCCCAAGAAGGACCTTGTCTAGGTTCTCTACAGTGGCGCTCATCCTGAAATAAAAAAGATACCCGAGGTAAATAATGAGGTGAAACCTTTGTCCAGCAAAGGCTTCAGTAAACTCACACAGCTTATTGTATACTGTGCTAATTTTTTTCATGTTTGTTTTTAGCAAATGTGAGCTTCATAGCTTCAGGGAGTCCCGTCTTGTTGGCACTCCAGGCTAGCCCAAAGTCTGCCAGGAGGATCTTAGTCTTATTTACAGCTGTTACGTCTGTAACAGCCAATCTCAACACTGCGCGCCCAATGTTCTCCAACAGGTAAGATATGGTGTGCTCCACTGAGAAGCAGAAGCAAGCAGCCGCATGAGTCTGGCCCATATCTGGTACATTCTTGAATGGGAGAGTTGCCAGGACGTCCCAAACAAGCTCAAAGGAGTTTACACAGTAAAACCCACTGAGGGATACTGGGTCCAGGCGGATCAGTTGGGCATTCTTGTAGGCAGTAACTTTCCACTTGGATGCCCCCTTGGCATGTGTAAGTTCTGCCAACGCCTCCCGCAACATCAGAAAGAACCTGTGGATATGGTCCTCCAGCTCCCGCACAACAGGGGGGACAGATACAATTGCTTTGCCACATGAGTGGCATAATTTGCATAAAGGTGGCCAGGACAAAGGGGATCAAGACTTGGCGGAGTTTGCCGTCTACATTTTCTAAGAAAAAAGGTAAGTTTTTTGAAAATTTATTAATTTTGTTTTTTAGGCTATCTTTTTGTGTTTCTTCCTTGCCCGCAGCCTAGGCCAGCTTGGCAATCTTTGGCACAATAAATTGTGCAAGAAATTTGGTATCCTCTGCCCTGGCATGCTTGGCGGGTTTAAGACGTTTGTACATCTCTGGGTCATCAACCCAGACAGACAGCACAGAAAAATTATATTCCTTAAATTGCAGGTCCTCAACCACAGTTTTTTGAATATTTAGTAAGCATTTGTTTGTCTTCTCTGGGGTGTCTGGCATTTTTGACATTAGTGCCTTTGCGGACACCTTGTCAATTTTTTTCCTAGTGAGGACAGCAGACTTCACTTTGGCTTTGACCTTGCAGACAATGTCATTTATTTTGACAATTGCCAAGTTGAGATCCTTCAGAAGCTTCTCTAATTCTCTCATTGATTTTTTACTAACCTTTTCATATGTTTTTATAGCTTTTGCCCCAATAAATTCTGTATTATTTTGATACTGTTGCCTCTTTGTTTATTTCTTTTTGTTTTCCAATATACTACATTATCCCATCTTTTGCCTATTTTGTATATGTTTTAGGCTCATCTCAATATGTGTTGTTTGCTTTGTGTTGGCATTATTTCCATGATTACCATATTATTTTTGGCGCTTGACATAGCCTCTTGTGAAAATATTAACAACAATTTGGTGATCAGCTAAATTTAAATTAGAAAATTATAGTGTTAACTGTTTTTAGATAAAGTTGTTACTGATCCAAATTCAAAACCTTAATGATAAACTTTAAGCCAATCAGGAGCCAAGTGATAAAGTGATTGTTGTGACATAAAGGGTCATTTAATAATTCTTTGATGCATGTGCGCTAATTAATATGATTGGCTGGATGTTTTACCATTGTACGCCATTGCTGCTGTGGCAAGTTGTTGGTGGACTAGTGCCCAATCAGCTGCCAGGTTAGCACTAGTTCACCAACAACTTGTCACAGCGGCAATGGTGCACAATGGCAAAACATCCAGCCAATCATATTAATTAGTGCACATGCATCAAAAAATTATTGAATGTCTCTTTATGTCACAATAATCACTTTATCACTTGGCTTCTTATTGGCTTAAAGTTTACTATTAAGGTTTTGAATTTGGATCAGTAACAACTTTATTTAAAAACAGTTAACACTATAATTTTCTAATTCAAATTCAGTTGATCACCAAATTGTTGAGAAATTTTCACAAGGGGATGTGCCTAAGTGCTAAAAATAACTGTGTTCTGGATCTAGATACACAACATAGTAAATATATGATTTTATTGAAATAAGCTGAACATAAAGAATAAAACCAACTATAAACAAAGAGAACATGAACAATTGAAATTAAGAAAAAATAATATAAACAGAAAATGTTTGGCAACAGGGGGTTTATTTGGGGCGGGGAAAAGTGATGCCTAATAGGCAGAATAGCGCAGCAAGGGAGATGTAGAGGCAGTGCTGGCCTGGGGGGTCTGGGATTAGGTAGGTTGGGCTTGCAGGTTAGGAGTGTTAGTGGCGGGGATAGAGGCAGAAGGATTTTGCGTGATGCCTGTCATATAACGCTCTTTGATTTTCTCATTGATCATTGGCTGGATAGGCTGGTAAGTGGCAGTGGCCCAAGGTGAAAGGCGCTTATATTTACGTGATTGGTTGCCCATGTTCACATAGAAAACCATTTGCGCAAACAAGTCAGCCATCATTTGGTGACCAAAGAGAAAATTGTGGTCAAGGACCCCAAGATAGAGGTTGTTGAAAGCCTGAGGGCAGCGCTCCTGTAGTTATTTTCAATGTTAAAAAAGACAACATCAGCCAGATAGATGTTGGTGTGACCAGCTGGGTACACAGAGGCCTGGTGTCTGCGTCCCTGGAAGGCCTCAAGGACGGTGGAGCTTTCCTCCATCTGATGGCTCAAAAAAACCTGGTATTTGGAAATTGAGCTATATCAGGAGTCAAGCAATCCACCAAGAATATGGCAGTATGAGAAGTCTCAATGAAAACTGGGTTTTTCCAATAGTAGACAAAATTCTTGGCTGAAACAGCCAGAAATGCACCAATGAAAGTCCCTTTCTTGACCTTTTTCTTTTTTTTTTGGGTGGTGGCTCTTTTTTGCTTGCCAAAATTATCAAAAGCTATTGATAGCTTGTAGTAGAAGATGAACATGGCATCATCAGAAAAACTTTTCAGGCATTTGATTAGGGTTGATTTGATGCCAAGATCATATGGGAAATTCTTGGCGCCATCCCGTTGGTTGTCAGCAAAATTGGTAAGAACCCATATGAAAGCCACATTTTCATACATTCAGAGCTGCACCATGCGCTTGGAGACCCATATGTTATGGTGTGCAAGCTACTTCCGGACCTGAGTCAAGGAAAGCTTGGGGTTCCGCTGGAAAAGATCAAGCATGATTGGGTATGCCTCATTGATTTGGGACTTGGGGGCCTTCTTGGGCTTTTTGACTGTCCTGATCAAATTTCCCCTGTTTATCAGGTTGTTGAATTCCCGCATGACAGTAGCTCAGGTAAATTGCAACTGGGCGGCAATCTGATCCCAGGACAGACCCTGCAGGTTGAGTGCCACAATTTCCTGAAAAATTTGGGCGGTGATAATTTGTCGCTTGGGGCGCTGGGCCGGGGGAGCTGAAGCCTGATTAGCTGTAGGGGGGCAGGTTGGGCAGTGGCAGGAAGTTGTTCCAAATCAAGGTTGCCATCCTGATTGGTTGATTGACAAGCAGCTTGTACAGGGGTGAGTGTGAGAGCAAGGGCAGAGCTAGACGCTAAGTGACTCTCAAACAAGTCAAAGCCATAGAGCTCGGTGGTCAGGTACAGGTCAGCTTCCTTATTACCCACCTCAAAGGCTTGGGTGTAAACGGGTTCCTCTATATTTTGACCCTTACCTCCATTGAAGCTGGCTTGACTGCTGCTGGCTTGGCTGCTGGCGCCGTTGAAGATGTTGTTGTTGAAAACCATATTGAAAAAAACCTAGGATAAAATCACTAAAAGTAGAAGTTTAAAATTTAATAATTTATTTTTATTGTAATCTCAAGCCCATATTTAGAAGGTTCTCAAAACCATTTAATACAAATCTGAAGCCATGAAAATGGATAAAATGCCTCTGTTTCTAAATTGAATGACTGATGATTGGCTGTTAAACTGTTATTTTTCTATTTTAGGCTGCTCATACTACACATTTTGTGTGAGTTCATTTTGTTTTGTGCTTGTATAATCTTGCTTCTAGATTGCTCAAATTTTGTTTCATTTTGGTCCTTCTGTTGGTGCCTCATATGAATCCTGCTTGGATTATAATATACTCCGGAATAGCATCCATCCATTTCAGTTGTTGTGTCAGTTCATTTTGTTTGTGGTTTGAACTACACTGCTTGATGTTTGATATAATTTTGTATAATGGGCTAGTGAAATTTTGTTTTTGGTTTGACAGTTCATTTATTAACCAAAAATATTTAAATTAATTGAATCCTGAATCTTGCGCGACTTGGATTTTGTTTAAATCTGAAATCAGTTCATTTAAATCTGAAGTATTTTTGGTTGCCGCCTTAGCTTTTAAAACTACTGTACCAGATGCAGCATTACAGTGATAAAATACTATGAATCAAATGGTATAGCAAGAATGTATTTATTATAGAAGTAGGAATTGTGTGGCATAATGTTAAGATCTTTGATTGTTATTTAATTATAATCTGTCCTTATTTCATATAGGCTTCTGATTAGTGAGGTTTGATCAAGTGGTTAGAGGTTTCTTATTTTATAAGCCTTGGCAGGGGCAATGTTTGGAACCTTAGACAAGTTACATAGGAATTGATGGTATTGTTTCAAGTCTCTTCGAATAGTTTTGACTTTTGAATAAGTGACATGGTCTGGCATTTAAAGAATTATAAATTCGTCAATATTCTAATGAAATTTTAAGTATTATTTTAAATAGTATGAAAATATTTATTCAAAAGCCATAATTTGGCAGTTAAAAAGGAAGTTTGGATTTTAAATTTTTATTGCGATTTTAAAAGCAGGATTTTAAATAAAGTGATACTGGATTTAGGAGCATATGCAAAGGTTTGGTCAGATGCAGCAGCTGGTATTAAACATCAGCGAAAGCTCATCATCTAACTCCAAGGGTCTTTGCGCAGAGGCAGTTCTGGCGGGGCGGTCTGCAATGTTGTAGTGTCGGGAGTTGAGATTTCTTTGAGGCTTGCCTTTAGGGGGAAGCTTATGTTCTGTAAAGAAAGTACCGACAAACATTACTACGCTGGGTTCATCTCCTTCACTAGGAATGGTAGCAGTGATACCCGAAAAGCAAGCATTGTCTGTGGGAGAAGACCAGGAAGTGAAGCTGTAGAAGCACGCATTAGTCACTACTTGGAAGGGTTTAAGGGCGGCGGAAAGAGCATTCAGAGGCATCCATGGAAGCAACAGTGACCCGAAGTCAAAGCAGGCTTTGATGGATGATTGAGCAGTTGAGTAAAGCATTGAGATAGACATTTTGATTATCTCAGTGGCCGCTGATACCTTTTATACCCACTTTCTTTAATCTAATATTCACATTACGTCAGCTTTTACGATTGCAGAGTATCATGTATTTGGATGATGTGGCAACGTTAACAAAAACGAGCCTGAAACCAAGGGTTTATGTTAAGTGGTTCACAACCAATCATAAATTTTAAATAACGTATTCTGTGCAGCCATATCAAAGAGGCTTATCTATATGAATATCCAAAAATAGGATGTTTGGATTATAATTATAAAGGAGCAACAGATTTTTTCACATACTATTATATGATTGGATGTTTATACCCTTTGTGGGAATTTGCTTGACTGGAGAAAGTAAGCTTGTTAAATTAAGAGGATTTGATTCAAATTGGATATATAAAACTTGCTTAAGTAGAGATGGTTGGCTTGATAAGTGGATTCTATTTATTGACTCGCGATAATAGAATTCTCCACTTGGATGCATCACCTGATTCAAGTGGCTGTATATCCGTTCAGAGAAAATGGATGCGTAACTGATTGGCTTGGTGCAGATTGTTTCAGAGTTAACTTTACCTGCCATCTATCATTCTAACAATGATGTCTTTGGAGTAAACATGTAATTACAACGTCAAGACTCAATAAAACATCCATTTTCCAGGTCCAGATTACAAAAAAATCAAGCACACAAGGAAATTAAAATTGAATATACAATCCCAAAACTGAGACAGAAAACAAGTTTAACCATATTCAAGACAATAAATAAGTCACATTATGAATCAATCTACATTAACTATGCTATTGATCATGTAAAAAATTATACATCAGAGAAGAAAGATGGAATCAGTAACAAAATGATATTTTCAAACACAAAATAACTCACTTATTGACAATCTTGATTATTTTTATGGCTTAAAATATAATTAATGTCTTTCAAGAGTGAATCTAAAAATCTTTTCAGAAAACCACAACATTATGTTTGGTATGATTGCTTCTAAAATTGGCTGTTTATTTCCAAGATAATGTCTCAAATAAGAGCACTCATTTAAAAATTAATACTCTGGCAATATTTCACTTTTCTGTTTTTAATAGAACTTTTATTTTTTCAATTTAAAAAAATGATTTTTACAAGTAAAGTTAACTTTGATATTGTCAAGGAGCAGTACCTGTAAGGGATTTTCTTTATAGAAAAAATACAGTTGTGGCATCAAAAAAGGGTTTGTTAATATCTACAACATAAGTTATCTGTTTAAGCTGTAGGAATGAGGTTGGGCAAGGGCCAGAAAAGCACAAGATAGCTGGCCCCTGAGACAGGATACAAGACAAGAATAAGGAGAGCCAGATGATAACTAAGGATCACAAATTAGATATTACAATCATCTGCTCTAAGGAGATACTATTAAACGCTCAAGAGTATAATAGGGTATGGTTGCTTTATTGTAGAAATAAATGTTAATCAAACAATTACGTTTGAGCTTGAATGAGAGTTCTTATACTAAGGGGGATGAGATTGGGAATACAGACCTAATGAGTTTAAAATCAGGTGTAATGCTTCACATACATTGGCAGAAATCATGATGCAGGTTATTTTTAAATCTATTGTGGTGCTGGATTACTGGAAGATTGTACTTTAATCTGCATTGCTGTAGGGCACAAGGACAATTGATAGGCAATTAATTAAACAGTAGTAACCTAGATTATTTGTGTTTGAAAGTTGAAATAGCCCTTCATCTATTGATAACTGTTATCAGGAAAGTGATTTCTTACAGTACCAGAAGCAAATAAAATCCTAGGCTACTGATCAAGGGAGCACAACTGCTATGAACTATCATTTACATCCAACTCAACTTGAGCCTTGAGTGTCAGAAAGCCAATCTGTAGTAGGTTTAGACTAGTTGGTGAGAGGACGCCCCACAGTCATGAGAAAAGTGCCCATCACAAGATGGGTGCTAACTTCACAATGTGAAAGAAAAATTTGCCTAATAAGGCCTAGTGGTTGTTGGCATGCACCATGGGATAAACAAGGCCAGTTAGTGTAATTTAAAGGGCGCCAAACAACTGGGTAAAGATTGTATTGGCAGCAGTCTCTTGTTTTTGCAAGTGGCTGGGTTGGGGGTCACCAGTGGTGTCATGTGTAAGGAGTAAGCCAGCTTGGGAAAATACTCAGAGGAATATGCTAGGCTGTAGAAAATTACTAGAATTTGGAGTAATCTGGGTGGCCTGGCGTCTGTTTCTATAAATGATAGGCCAGCAGGGTTGGGTTAGAGTAATTGTTTTGTGAATGTAAAAGTGCTAAAAATAAGTATGAAATAACTTAAAAAATAAAGATTTACAGCACTTTTATTGAAATAATGGCAGTGTGCAACTTTCTGGCAACTTTAGGATATAATTATGCTCATCTGTCATAGAAAAACTTTTGCTGTTTTTTGGGCCAGGTGTTGAAGTTTACCTGGACTTGGGAAATCTTGATGGCATCAACTGGCAGTGATGTGTTATTGGCTGAGCTTGGATAAAGAATTTTGGTTTCCAGCTTGGTCTTAGAGAACTTGTCATCATCTTGTGGCCCTCTGGGCCACAGAGACAGATGTTGGCTTTGGGTCAAATTTTGTGACACTTATTAGCAGAGTGCTGGTGGTCTACAAAAAACTCTCTAATTTTGGGCAACTAATTACTAGGCTGGAAAGGTCCCCATTCAGGCACAATTTACAAGTGATAGTGCTTTGTTAGCCAGAATCAATGATTTCTTCAAAATTAGGTTGGTTCCTGGTTTGAGTCTAATTATCTGTGAGCTGGAAGTTTCTGGTTTGGGTCTCATGACCTGCAGGATAATGGTTCCTAGGAATTCAGGTTTTGAATCTGTGGACAGGATGCTTTCCCTTTATTAGTCAGTAGTGATTCATTATTAGAATCAAGTTTCAAGCTGCACAGATGGGACACTGTTCCTTTGATGATCAGTAGGCAAATGTCACTTGTAACATCATTCTCTTTTTTTCAGCCCTCTTTTTTATTCTTTTCTCTCCAAGCATTGCTGAATTACCAGTTGGGTGTTAGAAAAGTTGTAAATAGGTTCCCAGGTGCTTTTTTTGAGGGGGTAACCAACCCATTTTACATTATATTGCTGGGTCCTGTAATGTAGATGGTTGCTGTAAATGTATATCTTGTATTTATTTGTGTGTCTCTCTTGAAAAGATGGGGGATTGAACTTGATCCTTTGGCAAGAAAGGGGGACTCCATTTTTTTAAAAAGTAGGGATCAATAAAAGACGTCATGGATTTTCCATGTTAAGAAGAGTTCTAATTTGTACGCTACTCCACCTACTTGCTTTGTAATCTTGTAAGGACCACATTTTTGGTGGGCTAGCTTTCTACTTGGTACATGTAGAAATACATTACAAAAGTCTAGGTAGACTTTGTTGCCAACTTTCAGAGGTTTGTCAGGAGTCCTCTTCTTTTCAGCAAAAGCCTTATAGATCTGGATAGCACAGGTCAGGCTCTTGAGACAGTTTTCTTTAGTATCATGTATCTGTTCAATCCAGGTTTTTCCTGGTCTATTCTGCTTCTTACTGCCAATGCTGAGGTCCCAAGAGGAGTCAACCCCGTAATTGGCCTTAAAGGAGGGAATTCTGTTAGATGCATGATCTTTGCTAGTATAGATGTATTGTGCCATCAGTAGCATCTCATCCCAATTATCTTGGTCCACATTGGCATAACATCAGAGATATTGTTCCAGGATTTGGTTGACTTGTTCAGTTTGACTGTAAGTTAGTGAATGATAGGAGGTTGACATGCAGTATTTGATTTAAAGGTCCTTCACTACTTGGATCCAGTAGTGTGATGTGAACTGAGAGCCTCAATCCATGATGATTTCTTGTGGGGTGCCATGGTGTATCAGTATACAGTTGTGAAAGTGTCAGAAAGTCTTAGTGTGTGTGAAGTGGGTGATAATCAGAACAAAGTAGGTTATCTTGGTGAAACAGTATACCATGACCAGTATTGAATTAAGAGAGACAAACATGGTCAGTTCCACAAATTAGTTCATAAAAATAGATCTCCAGGGTTTATTAGGTATATCTAAGGGTCTTAGCAGCCCTTCAGGTTTGTTTCTGAAAGTTTTGACACGTTCACAGGTATCACATCCCCTCAGTTAAACACTTACTTCTTGGTTCATCTTAGGCCAAGAAAAGTTTCTTCTGATACTATGGAGGGTTTTGAGTCTTCCTGGATGTCCAGACATTTTGGAATTTTGATAGTCTCTCAAGATTTTGGTTCTGATGTCTCCTTTAGGTACAAAAATCCTGTTGTGAAGCATTAGTGTTTTTTCTTTTAATGAGTAGCCTTTTTAATAAAGGGTGCTATCCAGGGATTTGGAGAGATCAGAGATCATGGTCTTGATAAACTTTTCAAGATTTTGAGCCTTCAACACCCCTGGTTTGCTGGCTCTAATTTTCATTAATCTCAGGTGAATGCCCAAGCTCACTGGGTCCAAGAGGACTTGGGTGTTGTGGTTGCAAGTTTCAATGTGGGTAGGCACCAGATTGATTCATCTACTTAGGGCGTTGGGGACCACATTAACCTTCCCAGGTTTGTAGTCAATGCTGAGGATGTAGTTGGCCAGTTCCAAGGACCACCTGGTCTGTCTCTGGTTCAGTTGTCTTAGTTTGAAAAAATATACCAGGTTTTTGTGATCAGTGAGGACTTTTACTGGGAACTTGGCATCACACAGGTATTTTTTCCAGTGTTTCATCGTTTTCATGATTGCAAGCATCTTCTTGTGATAAATTGTATAGTTTTCTTTAGCTGGCAGCATCTTCTTAGATTAATATGCTACAAAATTTAGAATACTATCCCCTCTTCCCTGAAGAAGGACCCTGCCTACTGAAAATTTGGACGCATCAGTCTCCAGGACAAAAGGCTTAGAAGAGTCAGGCATGGCTAGGACAGGGGCGGTAGGAAAGACGTTTTTCAGGGACTTGAAAGAGAAGGTGAATTTGTTGATACAGATGAATGGGACCTTGTCAGAGCAAAAGCAGATCAAAGGAAGGGTTATCAGAGAATTCTTTTGGATGAAGTCACAGCAGTAATTAGCCAAGTCCAAAAAAGGCTCTGATCTCTTTTCTGCACTTGGGTGTGGGCCAGGAATTCACTGCCTCCACCTTGTCCTGAGCAATTGCCAACCCCCAGTATTTACCATGTAGCTCAAGAATTCCACTTCAGTTTGAAAGAACTTGTACTTCTTGAGTTTGACGTGTAGATTGGCTTGGGCAAGTCTGTTCAAGACATGGTTGAGGTGGCGCAGGTGTTCTTCTTGGGTCCTGTTATAGATGAGAATATTATCATGGTAGGCCACACAAAATTGGTCCAGGTATTTGCCTAGGACTGTATTAATCATACACTGGAAGGTGCTTGGGGGCATTACAGAGGCCAAAAGACATAATGAGGTACTCATACAGACTGACCTTGTTTTAAATGATGTCTTTTATTTGTTCCCTTACTTAATACATATTTGTCTGAATGTGTTTTTAAGGTCAATCTTTGAATACATTTGAGCCCTGTTAGGACATTGCACAGGCTGTCATTGTTAGAAATGAGGTATTGGCTCTTGACTGTGATGCCATTCATAATTTGGTAATTCACGCAAGGGCACATGACTCTGTCTTTCTTCCCAACAAATAAAATGGGCAATAATAATGGGCTTTTAAACACCCAGATGAATATTTTTTGGTAATTTTGTCTAAGTAGGCCTTGAAGGCAATTTGCTTTCAGACATTTAAGCTGTAAATCAGTCCATGGTGGGGTTCAGTTACAGGTGGGAGATTAATGGCATGAAAATATTATGAGTTTTCTAGAAGATAGGCAGCTGTCTCTTTGCTAAACACATGGTTCTACTTTTCCAAAGAAGAGGCAGTGTGCCCACACTGGGCTTCATTTTCAGGGACAGAAGTTTGCTGGGTTTCTTGCTAGGAGAGCTAAGTTTGAACTGCACTATGCCCCCTGCGTTGGGCTTGCTAAGGGTGACTGTTTGATCAAAATAATTCAGGATAGCTCTGTGCCTTTTCAGCCATCCAACTTTCAGGATCAGGGGGTGCAGAAGTCAAACAAGATAACTTGTGTGGCCAGGAACGTGTTTTCCCCCTACTTTCAGCGGTATTTTGGGTTCATATTTGAAACCAAGGTCATAAGAGCTGTTTCTCATGATCACTTGGATGATTCTTTCAGTAGCTGCTAAGCCCAGTTACTTGGCCAAGACAGTGTCAATGAAGCTCTCATTAGCCCCTGTTCAATGAATGCCTCAATTGTGTGCAGTGTTCTATTTATGCCTACGTTTACTTAAATATATTTATAATATTGAGTGTGTTGTAACTGTACTGTTTTAGCAGAGATAAAAGGGGGGAATAATTAGAAGCTAGATAGATATATTTATTTGTAGATATGACTTATATAGTTTGGAAGAATCATGATAACAGGAACAAATTTATGGTGATCACTCAGTTAGATGGTTAGGGGGTGGATTTATCCTGGTGATGAGTCAAGCGCTTAATCAAGGCATCCACTGTTTAAGATTATTATCTACTCATGTTGCTGTTTCTGGAACTTTGAGTGGACTTCTGAATTTGGCTACTGTGATAATCCACATGAAAGAGGTTTTACAGGCAAGGGTTTATTTGTCTTCAAATGCAAACACTATGCTAAAGATTGACCATGTGTTATTGGTTTTTTACAGATAGAAGCCTAGTAGGGAATGATGGCTACTAGGGGAGGTAAGGCCTAGATAGTAGGGGAAAAGACTGCTAGAGGCAGATGTTGTCTCCACCCAACAGAAGATATTGGCTGCTATGGGCTAGAAGTCCTTACCCAGCAGGGATTATTGGCTGCTAGGGATGGGTTTGTTGACCTCACCTAGCAGGGAATATTGGCTGCTAGGGGTGAGGAATGTGATAGCCCAGCAGGAAACTTTGGCTGCTGTGGGCTAGGTAGGTGTCTCCACCCAGCAGGGAACAATGGCTGCTAGTGGTGGGGATGGACCACCCTGGTGGGTAATGCGGGCTACCAGGGCTGGTTAATGATGTGACCCTGGCAGGTAACACAGGCTGCCAGGGAAGGGAGGAGCTAAGATAGCTCTACATGCTCTTGTGCGCTTACAGGAGGTCTGTGAGAAAGCACCTTACCTAATGCACTGATAGGGTGTTCTTGTCTGTGGTTCCATGGAAGCTTTGGGGAGATTCCAAAGTGATCATTGGAGGGAATGGATGTGCTCAGGGATGTCACCAGGGTGGTTGCTTGGGGAAGCAGCTGCAGAACTTGGTGTGATCAGGCCCCTGGGAAGTAAAGTTGATTACTTTGCAACTGAAAGCTCAGAATTAATCACCTGGGTGAGTAAAGACAACTGCATAGGCTTTATTGATCTATGATTAGATAGCTCAGGTAAAGGACACTTATAAGGGGCCCAGCCAAGAGCCAGTAGCCCCATAGACTTATTGCCTGAGTCTGAGGTACTGGTATTGGGGGCTGATCATAGGAACAAGGCGGTTCAGGATCTAAAGTGAAGACTAGTAAGAGGGACTGTATGATAACAGTGAAGACTAGTTGAGGGACTGGAGAATCATTGTGAGTATTGGAACCAAGATGGTCCATGATGAGGACTGGTTGATTTCTGACTGGAAAGGGCTGTTTTCTAGACTGAGAAAGACCAGAATATCATGGCAAAAGACTAGCTGAGAGACCAGAAGATGATGGTGAAGGGCTAGAAGAGAAACTTTAAAATGGCTCATAAAGATAAGCTGGAATTAATACAGGAGCTAGAATGCTGGTTTTGGTTTCTTAAAGAGAGGAAATAATACAAAAAAAGCAGTTAAATAATTAATTAATACTGCCTAGAGATATGATATAAAGATGGAATTAATTATCATATAAAAGGAGATGAAAAGAAGAAATAAAAACAGTGTTTTAACTGTAGATTTATTGGAAGCTGATTGAGTGAAATGGTGCCAGAATAATGGACTGGTTAACGCTTTGGTGTGTGAAGAGTTGTTGATTTGAGCGGTTTGAGCTGTGGAAATTATTTTCCTAGTTGGATCCTGGTGGAAATTTAAGAATAGTCTATTTATGCGCTCTGCATTCATTGGTTGAGTTCTGGCAGGTTTCCTGATGAAAATGATTGGTTGGAAGCCAAAAGCTTAAAGTATAAGCAAGGAAATAGTGAATTAATACTTTAAGCTTTTGAGAAAGTAAGTATGTAAGCTTAAGTTATTATAGGAAAAAGTGAGCAGCAATGGTTTAAGCTTTTGAAGAAAGCCATTTGAAGGAGGAACCGTTGGGAAAAGAAAATTATAAGAAGGAAGCTAGCTGGAAAGTTACAGGGTCTTTTCCAGGGTCTTTTCCGGGTCTTTTAAGTTTCTGCTGAGAGGTTTTTAGAAGCCTTTTGATCACCAGCAGGAGCTTGATTGTACTGATACAAGTGGAATACCAAGGCCACTAAAGATATACAGAGAGCTGAAGCCCAAGATAATGAAGAAGGAGCCCAAGAATAAGGAGCTGGATCCTAAGCGCAGCGCAGGAGTCTAATTCTAAGGCACAAGAGTCCAAGTTTAAGGAGAAGGTGTCCAAGTCTAAGGAGCATAAGTCCAAGACTAAGGTGCAGGAGTACAAGACCAAGTACAAGAAGTCCAAGATATTGTTGGAGGACTCCAAGTATTGGCAAATCCATATTGTTTCCTTGACCCCCCAGGCCATATATCAGAAGATTTCTAAGGGGATCTTCCTTTTGAGAGTGAATAAAAGCCCATTTTGACCCCTATAAATATTTCTGAGATACATTTTACCTTACTAGAGAATGACAATCCCTTCCAGCCAGTCCCTGGATACAATCCAGGACACACTTTGGGGACTGGTGGACAGGAACCCCACAATGCCTGTACCTGCATCTGCCCCTCTCTCATCTGAAGAGGCGTTGCAGTACTCTTGGTATCTTGACATCAACCTAGCATTAAAGTTGGTCTCATTGTCAGATAGCCGCGTCTGAGAACACCTGTGTCAGTAGAAGATGTCATGGAGAATAAATTTAGCTGTGGTCTTGGCAGTAATATTCTTAGTAGTCCTGGCTTCAATCTATTTGCTGAAGCAGTCTACTGCTACTAGATGAAGCAACACCTAGAACAAGAGCAAGAAAGGGGACCAACAGCATTCATGCTTACAGTATGAAAGATGTGTTTTGGGGCAATGAGCTTAAATTCATACTGAGAAGGCTGCAGCTGTTGTATTTGACACATATGGCAGATCAAGAGAACATCAGAGATAAGGAGCCTCATGTTTTCCCAATAGAAGCTCTTGCTCAGCCAGTCATGAGTCTTGGCTAGGCCTTCATGTTTAGTATCAATATGGGCCTGGAGAACAATTGCAACCCTCATGCTGGGGCGTACTTAAGGCAGGTATGCATTATTAACCTTCCTGAATAGATGACAATCTTGGATGTAAGTGTCTTGGACAAGGACTTTAGTGCTATATGTATCTCCTCAGGCTCAGTAGCCCAAGCGTTAGAGTAGCCTATCAGTTCATAAAGGCAATCTGCGTTAGTGGGGTGGATGGCCAGTATAGACATTCTTGACAATTCATTGGCATTCTAATGTTGAGCGCCAGGCCTGTGCACAACTGTGAAATCATATTCCTGCAAGCATAAGGCCCCCTGAGCCAGTGGACCCTCAGGGTTTTTTAGCTGGTGTAACCACTTAAGAGAGGAGTGGTCAGTGACTACAGTGAAGTGGGTCTCATAGATATAGTGTCAAAACTGCTTTACAGAATGTAACACTGCCAAGCATTTTTTTCAATGACACTATAATTCTTCTCATGTTTGATGAGGTCACGCAAATAGTAGACTACAGGTCAATCCACACCTTTGTTGTCTAACTAAGACAATATTGCTCCCACAGCTACCCCACTGGTGTCAGTGTATAATATGAGCTCTTTGTCATAATCAGGGTAGACTAGGATGGGGACCTCTTTAAGCTTGGTCTTTAGAGCCTCAAATTATTGTTATTGACTACCAGTCCATTTGAAGGAAAAATTCCTGAAAATTTGGACAAGGGATTTACTTAGCTCTGCAAAGTCAGGGATAAATTTCCAGCAGTATCCCATCATGCTTAGGAATACCTGGACCTTGCGTAGATTTGTGAGGGGCAGCATCTTATTGATGGCTTCTACCTTAGTGATCATGGGGTGTATCCCAGTCTAGGTGACTTTGTGGCCTAAGAATTTGAGATGTTCTTTAAAGAAGAAGCACTTGAACAGCTTAAGCTTCAGGTCTGAATCCAAAATATTAAGTAAAAGTGGAACTGAACACTTTTATATTGTCCAGATACACCAGAACGCAGGAGAGCTTCAGGTCTCAAAAAATATAATCCATTGCTCTTTGGAATGTAGTTGGTGCATTGCAAAGGCCCTGCAGAATCCAAGTGGGTTCAAAAAGACCTTCTGAAGTAATGTTGGAAGTCTTCTTGCAATTCTCTGACAAGAAAGTCTACTTGTCAATACCCAGAGGCCAGATCCCTGATGGAGAAGAACTTGGAACCCCCTAGGTGTCTAATAGTGTTGTCTATTTGAGGCAAGGAGTATGAGTCCTTCTTGGTGATGGAGTAAAGTTAACAGTATTTAGTGCAACCATGTGTCCTCCATCTTTCTTCTTGTTAATTAAAAGGAGAGAGGCCCACAGGCTTTGGGATGGAGCTAAAAACCAAGCATCTAAGAGTTGCTTCAACTCTTTTGATACTTGAGTGTCTTACACTCAACTACAACAGTAGGGTTTAGCACAGAAAGGGGAACATCTCCAGTTTTAATCTGATGGATGACACCCTTGGACAACCCATAGTTGTTAGGACCAGAGGAAAAGATATCCTTAAACTGGTCCAGGAGATCAAGCACATTTTTCTGCTGAATAAAAACATCTGAGAAAAGTCAGCAGCAGTAAACAGGGAGAGCACTTGGGGATTCTTTTTAGGTAAGTTGAAGTTGCCAAATGTCCCAAATGAATAGAGGGAGTCCACTTGTTTTGAACTTAATATGTTTCCATGTCCTATCACTTGACCCCAGGATACATGCATGGGGAAGTAGTCAGGTTGGCCAACAGTTGTTACATGGGCTTCTTATTAATTTGGTCCAGAATCCCAGGACATAAGTGGGGTTCTTTGTGACCTAGGGACTCAGGAGAGTATAACTCTAAGAAGGACTTCTCAGGCAACTCATATTATATCTGGGAGTCAATGATCACCTGGTAACTAGAAGGGAAGGTGATAAATGCATGGGCAATTAATAGAACACCTTCTTCAGCCGGAAAAAATGGCAGAGGGAAGCACATTTTATAGGAGTGAGTCCTTTACTTTATCAAGAAGATGTCAGTTGGGTATTTGAGCACACACATTTTAAGCTTCTTGCCAGAAATATGAGGAGGCTTCTCAAAGATTAGCGGGGCTTCATACCCTAGGAGGAACAAGTACCCATATCAAAGGTTGACAATCCCATTGTATTCTAGTAGAAATTAGGTTCCCACCAGGAGATCATAGCTTTTTTCTAACACAACATCAGGGAAGGAAATGAGGAGCTTTAAAAACCTCATTGGTAAAGAAAAGTAAGCGTCAATAGCTTGAGTCTGGGCCATACCAGCAGTCCCATAGGACTGAGTATAGTTGATATCAGGAGCTAGTTTGTGATTCTTAATCAACTTGGATGTCACAGTGTTAACAGAGAAGCCAGTGTTCAAGATATCCTTGATCTTGACTTTCTAGATGGATACTTATACCTGGGTGATATCCTTTCCAAAAAGGGGTAAGACAGCTAGAAAATCTTGGGTAGCTTCTAGTTCTTTGCTCTCATTTTTATAACATGCATTTAAAGGTAGGGATTTCCCTGTATAAGGTTTGTAAAGGTAGGGATACAATAACGTTCTGAAAGAGGGCCTCCGTTAATTTAGCTTCTTCTTCTGAGAAGCCTACCAGAACAGTGGTGGTGAGCCTGAGCTAGGTAAGGGCAAGCTATCATAGCCTTCACTTCAGCTGAGGGTAGAAAAGCTGTTGTGGTGGTCTTCCCTGAACAAAGTTTATAGGGAACTAATACATGTTCAGGGACAGCTAGTACAGAGTAGCCATAGCTATCACTATCATTGCCATCAGAATATTTGGGGTTTGAATCACTCAAGAGATCATGAAAGAGATGGAGGATAGTGGGGCCAGACAAAGTAGGGGCTCATTGTCAGAGGGAAGATAAGGAGGAGACAGGGGAGGTTAGTCAGCAGAGAGGGTCTCCTCCTCTAATCTGATCTCTCTTTTCCTGGCTGCTTCTTGGGATCACATCCTTATACTTGCAGTTTGGTACAGGACAAAGAGTGGTGACCTGTCTAGCTACAGTTGTGACAACCCTGATGTTTGGGTTACCCATTGTGTCCCAAAGTCATGCGTGAGTGGTAAAAGAGGTATTGCCAGAGTTGTTGGCTTTACTTTTGAAAACTAAGGTTCCACCATGAGTCAGATGCATGTTCTTTAGGAGAGTTTTGATGCTCTTTATAGACATGAGGAATGCATTATGTGTCTCAAAGTGCAACCACAAAAGTTAATTCACTTTGAGGGCATTAGAACAGGCAGTCTAGTCTTCACGTGGGGTCAGGTGGCAACTGATGATGAGCTGTGGACCCTCAATGTAGAATTGATCAGAAAACTCATCCAAGGTTTCTTTGGATTTGAAGGCAATATGCATGAACAAACCCTTCTTAGCCTCCAAACTAAGATCACCTCCAAACTCTTTGATCAAAAGTTGCTTCATATCATCCCAAGTGATAATAAATGAGAGCTTGGGAACAAAAACTCTCTGACAAGTAGGATTTAGGCAGGTAAGTATGTATTCTTTTTTGAGTTCATCAGTAGCCCTTCTCATAGCTGTTTTGTAAATAGTCAAAAAAGCGGCAATATTTGAGGTCTTGGGATTTAAGATCTGCTTAAAGGTGGGCTTGTAGTTGGAATCTTTGGAGGAGGACGTAGACTGACTTTTATTGCCTATGTTGAGAAAATTGATGATATGAGTCCCTTCAAACTCAGACTTGGTGGAAGATTGTCTGGCCCACAGAAGACAAAGGCTTTCTTCCAAGGTGTCCAGAGTGGATTTGGGGTTCTTGTCCACCAGTCCCCAAAGTGTGTCCTGGGTCATAGCCAGGGACCGGCTGGAAGGAGATGTCATTCTCTAGTATGTGGAAAAGTATATCAGAAAAAATGTATAGGGGTTGAAATAGGCTTTTATTAACTCTCATAAGGATGATCCCCTTAGAAACCTTCTGGTATATATCCCAGGGGCCAAGGTAACTATTGATATGTGCTAACACCAAGGGTCCTCCAATCATATCTTGGACCTCTGCTCCTCAGCATTAGACTTATACTCCTTTGTCTTTGACTCCTTCTCCTTAGTCTTAGACTCCTGCTCATCAGTCTCAGATTCCTGCTACTTAGTCTCAGGTTCCAGCCTCTGATTCTGATTCTGAGCTTCAGCTTTCTCATCTTAAGCTCCAGCTCCTTCATCTTAGGATTCTTCACTCTGCTTCAGCTCCAACTCTTTATCTCTAGATCCAGCTCCTTGGTCTTGGGCTTCTGCACCTGTATATTAGACTTCTGCACCTTTTTATTATGCTTAAGACCTTTGTAATCCACCTGGGTCAGTCCTTGTGGCCTTTAAAATTCACTGTGTGAGTCCCTAAAAAGCCTCAGATAGCTTCTTCTTTTATAGATCCTTGTTTCAGTCCAAATTCTTTCTCATAACTATTGTTTTCCAAAGCTTAAACTATCTAGTTTTTCTTTCTCTACAATATATTAAATTTTATAGCTTACTTCAGCCAATGAAAGCCCTGAATTTCCTGCTTCTGCTCCTCATTTTTAGTCTTGACTCTTCAGTTAAAGCCCCCAAAACGCTGATCAAACAGGCTTTGAACTGCAGCCAATCAAACACTCATATTCAATGGTTTTTTTTTCAAAAATTTCACCCAAATGACTTGCTCTTGACTATGATTCAAACCTGATGCTGTCTTGCTCTAGATAAACAACTGCTCTGCATATCAGACAGTTTTGCTGTAATTCCTGTCATGTTTCTCTGGCAAAACTTGAGCGCTTTTGCCTATGTTTAACTTAAGGGATTTTTGAACCCTCAATGATTCAATGTTTATCTGAGTTTCTCTGCATTTTCTTCAGCATTTCACTATTTTGAACTTGCCTGTTGCTCGCCTTTTACCTCTCTTAATCATTTTGGCAAAATTTCAACCTTTGTTCTCACAGTTTCTCTGTCCTGTTTCCAGCCTCTTTCTATCTCTATTCTGCTCAATCAACTCTGAATAATTTACAGTTTACTTTCTGTAAATTATTTCTCCTTCTTTTGCTTTTTAATTCATATGATAATTAATTTTATCTTTATATTATATCTCTAGGCAGTATTAATTAATTCTTTGACTGCTTTTTTCTTATCATTTTCTCTTCTAAAAGCCCAAAACAAGCATTCTAGCTTCTGTATTTCTTCCAGCTAGTCCTTCTGAGTCATTCTCCAGTTCCTCAGCTAGTTTTTTATCATGATCTTCTAGACCTTCACCATTCACTAATAATCTTTTCCAGTCAGCAATCAGTTCTTTCCTGTCTTTTCCAGGCTATACATCTGTCCTCATCAGGATACACTTAGTTTTTAATTCTCACAATGAATTATCTTGATTTCAATCCTCACAATGATTCTCCAGTCCCCCAACTAGTCTTTACTGTAATCATACAGTCCCTCTTACTAGTCTTCACTGTTGATCCTACTATTAACCATGTGTTCCTAAATCTCAGTCCCTGTTACCAGAACCTTTAGACTAAGGCAATAAGTCTATGGGGCTACTGGCGCTTGGCTGGGCCCCTTACAAGTGTCCTCCACCTGGGCCATTCAACCACAGACAATCCTCATGTCTGTGCAGTTATATTTACTCACTCAGGTGATTAAGTCTGAGCTTTCAGTTGCAAATCAATCAACTTTACTTCCCAGAGGCCTGGTCACACTAAGTTCTGCAGCTGCATCCCTGAGCAACTATCCTGGTGTCACCTCTGAGCATATCCATGCCCTCCAACAATCACTTTGGGACCTCCCCAAAGCTCTCATGGAAACATAGATGAGGACACCCTACCAGTCTTTTAGGTAGAATGCTTTCTCACAGACCTCTTTTAAGCCCACAAAGGCATTTAGAGCTATCTTAGCTTCTCCCTTCCCTGGCAGCCCGTGTTACCTGCCAGGGTCACATCATTAACCAGCCCTGGTAGCCCGCATTACCCACCAGGGTGGTCCATCCCCACCACTAGCAGCCATTGTTCCCTGCTGGATGGAGACACCTAACTAGCCCAAAGCAGCCAAATTTCCCTGCTGGGCTATCACATTCCTCACCCCTAGCAGCCAATATTCCCTGCTAAGTGAGGTCAACAAACCCATTCCTAGCAGCCAATGATCCCTGCTGGGTAAGGACCTCTAGCCCACAGCAGTCAATATCTTCTGTTGGGTGGAGACAACATCTGCCTCTAGTAGTCTTTTCCCCTACTATCTAGGCCTTACCTCCCCTAGTAGCCATCATTCCCTACTAGGCTTCTATCTGTAACAAACCAACAACACATTGTCAATCTTTAGCATAGCGTTTTTATTTGAAGCCAAATAAACCCTTGCCTGTAAAACCTCTTTCATGTGGATTATCACAGTAGCCAAATTCAGAAGTCCACTCATATTTCCAGAAACAGCAACATGAGTAGATAATAATCTCATATAGTGAATGCCTTGATTTAGTGCTTGACTCATCACCAGGATAAAGCCACCCCCTAACCATCCAACTGAGTGATCACCATAATTTTGTTTCTGTTATCATGATTCCCCCAAACTATATAAGTCATATCTACAAATAAATATATCTATCTAGCTTCTAATTATTCAACCCTTTTATCTCTGCTAAAACAGCACAGTTACAACACACTCAATATTATAAATATATTTAAGTAAATGTAGACA
>QTSX02004406.1:118408-219244 GCA_014839935.2 Entomophthora muscae
CTTTCCTGATAACAGTTATCAATAGATGAAGGGCTATTTCAACTTTCAAACACAAATAATCTAGGTTACTACTGTTTAATTAATTGCCTATCAATTGTCCTTGTGCCCTACAGCAATGCAGATTAAAGTACAATCTTCCAGTAATCCAGCACCACAATAGATTTAAAAATAACCTGCATCATGATTTCTGCCAATGTATGTGAAGCATTACACCTGATTTTAAACTCATTAGGTCTGTATTCCCAATCTCATCCCCCTTAGTATAAGAACTCTCATTCAAGCTCAAACGTAATTGTTTGATTAACATTTATTTCTACAATAAAGCAACCATACCCTATTATACCCTTGAGCGTTTAATAGTATCTCCTTAGAGCAGATGATTGTAATATCTAATTTGTGATCCTTAGTTATCATCTGGCTCTCCTTATTCTTGTCTTGTATCCTGTCTCAGGGGCCAGCTATCTTGTGCTTTTCTGGCCCTTGCCCAACCTCATTCCTACAGCTTAAACAGATAACTTATGTTGTAGATATTAACAAACCCTTTTTTGATGCCACAACTGTATTTTTTCTATAAAGAAAATCCCTTACAGGTACTGCTCCTTGACAATATCAAAGTTAACTTTACTTGTAAAAATCATTTTTTTAAATTGAAAAAATAAAAGTTCTATTAAAAACAGAAAAGTGAAATATTGCCAGAGTATTAATTTTTAAATGAGTGCTCTTATTTGAGACATTATCTTGGAAATAAACAGCCAATTTTAGAAGCAATCATACCAAACATAATGTTGTGGTTTTCTGAAAAGATTTTTAGATTCACTCTTGAAAGACATTAATTATATTTTAAGCCATAAAAATAATCAAGATTGTCAATAAGTGAGTTATTTTGTGTTTGAAAATATCATTTTGTTACTGATTCCATCTTTCTTCTCTGATGTATAATTTTTTTACATGATCAATAGCATAGTTAATGTAGATTGATTCATAATGTGACTTATTTATTGTCTTGAATATGGTTAAACTTGTTTTCTGTCTCAGTTTTGGGATTGTATATTCAATTTTAATTTCCTTGTGTGCTTGATTTTTTTGTAATCTGGACCTGGAAAATGGATGTTTTATTGAGTCTTGACGTTGTAATTACATGTTTACTCCAAAGACATCATTGTTAGAATGATAGATGGCAGGTAAAGTTAACTCTGAAACAATCTGCACCAAGCCAATCAGTTACGCATCCATTTTCTCTGAACGGATATACAGCCACTTGAATCAGGTGATGCATCCAAGTGGAGAATTCTATTATCGCGAGTCAATAAATAGAATCCACTTATCAAGCCAACCATCTCTACTTAAGCAAGTTTTATATATCCAATTTGAATCAAATCCTCTTAATTTAACAAGCTTACTTTCTCCAGTCAAGCAAATTCCCACAAAGGGTATAAACATCCAATCATATAATAGTATGTGAAAAAATCTGTTGCTCCTTTATAATTATAATCCAAACATCCTATTTTTGGATATTCATATAGATAAGCCTCTTTGATATGGCTGCACAGAATACGTTATTTAAAATTTATGATTGGTTGTGAACCACTTAACATAAACCCTTGGTTTCAGGCTCGTTTTTGTTAACGTTGCCACATCATCCAAATACATGATACTCTGCAATCGTAAAAGCTGACGTAATGTGAATATTAGATTAAAGAAAGTGGGTATAAAAGGTATCAGCGGCCACTGAGATAATCAAAATGTCTATCTCAATGCTTTACTCAACTGCTCAATCATCCATCAAAGCCTGCTTTGACTTCGGGTCACTGTTGCTTCCATGGATGCCTCTGAATGCTCTTTCCGCCGCCCTTAAACCCTTCCAAGTAGTGACTAATGCGTGCTTCTACAGCTTCACTTCCTGGTCTTCTCCCACAGACAATGCTTGCTTTTCGGGTATCACTGCTACCATTCCTAGTGAAGGAGATGAACCCAGCGTAGTAATGTTTGTCGGTACTTTCTTTACAGAACATAAGCTTCCCCCTAAAGGCAAGCCTCAAAGAAATCTCAACTCCCGACACTACAACATTGCAGACCGCCCCGCCAGAACTGCCTCTGCGCAAAGACCCTTGGAGTTAGATGATGAGCTTTCGCTGATGTTTAATACCAGCTGCTGCATCTGACCAAACCTTTGCATATGCTCCTAAATCCAGTATCACTTTATTTAAAATCCTGCTTTTAAAATCGCAATAAAAATTTAAAATCCAAACTTCCTTTTTAACTGCCAAATTATGGCTTTTGAATAAATATTTTCATACTATTTAAAATAATACTTAAAATTTCATTAGAATATTGACGAATTTATAATTCTTTAAATGCCAGACCATGTCACTTATTCAAAAGTCAAAACTATTCGAAGAGACTTGAAACAATACCATCAATTCCTATGTAACTTGTCTAAGGTTCCAAACATTGCCCCTGCCAAGGCTTATAAAATAAGAAACCTCTAACCACTTGATCAAACCTCACTAATCAGAAGCCTATATGAAATAAGGACAGATTATAATTAAATAACAATCAAAGATCTTAACATTATGCCACACAATTCCTACTTCTATAATAAATACATTCTTGCTATACCATTTGATTCATAGTATTTTATCACTGTAATGCTGCATCTGGTGTAAATGTTTCAAATTATCTATAGTCATTTTGTGTCATCCTTAACCCCTATAATAGCCCATTTCCCCATGGAATTATTACAGTCAATAGCTCCTATCATAATACCATGCCGTTGTTTTCCATAATAACTTCCTACTCATTGGAGGCAGTAAGATAGACTGAGCATCAAAGACACATAACAGCTCTGACCCAAGATAATTAGTAGAAAGATGATAAACAAGCATCTTTAGCAGGTTTCCCTTAATAAGAATGATTGGTGGCTGGCTTATCACTGGACAGATAAAATTAAATTTAATATATTACTTTAACATTTATTGAATTTTTAGGCTGTGATTACTAATCATTGGTCAATTTTAAAACCTTAGTTAAACAATTTCCTTTCAAAAAGAATTTAAATATTATTGCATCCAATAAATGTATATCCTGAATATAATTCTGATATTATAAATATAAACAAGTGGAGATTACTGTTATTTTTAGTAATTCTAAACCAATGTATAATAAATATATTGCTTATTTAAAACTTAACCAGATACAAAACTGATATACAGCTTTAATATAAGCTATTCTCGTCAAGACCAATAAAATTTCACATTTCTACAATTGCTTTTAGTTTTTCATGTGTACTAAGCATAAATCTGAAAAGATTACGTTGATCATGACCTTTGTTTATATTGTGAGCTTAATTGAAGTACTTCACTATTTATCTCAGCATCTAGAGCTATTATAGTTGACAATATTATGATTAGAATTTTCTAAAAAGTATATTTAGCTACTCTGAATTTCATAAAAAATATATTGTGGCTTAACTTTATTATTGCTATTTTATCCTACTGATGTGCTTTTTATGATTATGCAATGTCATTCAAGGTTAACTATGAAACAATATGCTTCACCTGGATAAGGTGGTGTATCTGACTAGAATGTTTTATTATTAAAATCTAAAACCAATAAATTGATATGTGCTAGTCAGTTATCTTGTACTTAAACTAAGTTTTTAATCTAGCTTAAACTAGACCTCTAAAGTGATCAAGCTGTCAAAACAGCAGGCTCAACCCGCCAGCAAGGTTTCAAGCAAGCAGGTTTGTGACCTGCAATCCGATTACCCAGCCACTTGGAGCCAGACTAGAAAGTCAACTCAAATTGCCAAAAACCAACAAAATGAACAGATGATGATCCTTTATGGTGGATACCTTGCCTTGGCGCTTGACTTATTACCAGGATCAAGCTACCCCTTTTCACCATTCAGCTGTGTGATTAACACAATCTTGTTTCTGTTATCCTTGATTCACAATGACTATATAATCATTATCTCTCAATAAAGATTATTATCTAGCTTTTAAATATTTTTTCCTTGTAACTCTGCTAAAACAGCACAGTTACAACAGAACCATAGTCAAGAGCAAGTCATTTGGGTGAACTGTTTGGCAAAACCATTGAATATGAGTGTTTGATTGGCTGCAGGTCAAAGCCTGTTTGATCAGCATTTTGAGGGCTTTAACTGAAGAGTTAAAGACTAAAAATGAGGAGCAGAAGCAGGAAATTCAGGGCTTTTATTGGCTGAAGTAAGCTATAAAATTTAATATTTTGTAGAAACAGAAAAACTGGATAGTTTAAGCTTTGGAAAACAAGAGTTATGAGAAAGAATTTAAACTGAAACAAGGATCTATAAAAGAGAAAGCTATCTGAGGCTTTTTAGGGACTCACACAGTGAATTTTAAGAGCCACAAGGACTGATTCAAGTGAATTACAAAGGTTTTAAGCATAAAAAAGGTGCAGAAGTTCAATATACAGGTGCAGAAGCCCAAGACTAATAAGCTGAAGCTGAAAAAACAGAGTTGGAGCTAGAGCGGAGTGCAGGAGCCCAAGACTTAAGTGCAGGAGTCCAAGACCACATATAAAGAGCCCAGGTCCAAGTACAAGGAGTTCAAGAGTTTATTAGAGGACTCCAAGGTATTGGCAAATCCCTATTGTTCCCCAGACCCCCAGGTATTATACCAGAAGGCTTTTAAAGAGATCTTCTTTATGACTGTGAATAAAAGCCTATTACAATCTCTGCCCAAATTTTTTCAATAGTACAGATAACTCTCATGAGTGAATTGCCTCACATCTTCTACCCAAACCAAGAAGAGAAGAATATCTATTGTCAGAGTTGTAAAAGGTCTGCCACTAGTAAAGCCTCTCAAGAAAAGTGAGAAAGATTGACTAGACACCTTGAAATAATGGATAGGGGACAGGGGCAATCACCAGAATTAACTTATTTCACAAGTTGACTTACTATATGTTAACTGTTAGAGTGAAATGATATGTGGCTTGATTCAAGAAAATACAATGAGGATATAATAAACAAATTGTGAGTTACTTGACAAGCAGGAGGTCAAATCAGGAGAACAGGTTCAACATCTTGGATCCAATGATAGTGTAGCAGAAGATAGAGGTTGAAATTGTCAACAAGCAAATAATTTGCAAGGAGAAATTAGAGAAAGAATCTGAAGGCATTGGCATGTAAAGGGCGGGCCAAGTCACAGCCATGGAGTCAACAGCAACCTTGACTGCCACAAAGGCTAGTCTTTCAAGGACAGGGGCAAACATCCTCAGATATGCCATCATTTTGGGGTAGATTTTCTTTTATTTTGAGGAAAATTAAGCTATCTAAAAACAAGTTTCTAGAGAGGAAATGAGAAAGTCTTAAGGGAGTTCAGAATAGAGCAGGAGGAGATTCTGCAGCTTCTGATTGGCTGGCAAAAATATTTTCAGCAGTTGGTGGTCCAGCATTAGAATTCAAGTTGATGACGTCATAATTCAAAAAAATTAAACAACCATCAGGACAAGCGCTGCCATCTCCAAATAATGTATAACGCCTAATTTTTTTGTCATAATTATTTGGGTAAAAATAAGGCAGGCCCATATTTTTGAGGGCTATTTGGGCAACCTCAGCTTTAGCCCATTTTTTGTCTATGACAGCTGTCAGAAAATCCTGATTCATTAGAATTAACTGATCCATATCCCTATTACTGAAGCTGTGTTGATTTTGGACGCAACACAGCCAAAGTGACACAGTATTCTGGAATACAGAGAAACTATAATAAGGTTGATATAGTTTTCAACTCAGAAGACACCTGAGACATTCCGGGTCTCAGGTCACAGGCTAATCCAGAAGCTTCTATAATTAGATGCTAAGGATTCTGGATTTCAAATAGGGATGCAGACCCAACCCAGAGACAGATCAGAAAATTACAACATCCTGTTTCACTGAGAGTTGAGACAGAAGACCACCTGTGCAAACATTGTGCATTACACTGAGCACAAGGGCAGGTCGGCCAAATTGGGTGTCAACTTAGTTGCCGTAACTAAGTCAAGAAATATCTGGGCTGAAGAGGAGAAATCAGCAGCCTAGAATATTACCTCATCCCAAATCATTATTCAGGGTTTGGGATCCAACTCTAGGGGATGAAACTAGTAGCTTGGGGATGATAGGCTAGCTAGTAAGAGTTGTCCGCAGCTAGACGTCAGTTTGGCCGCTAGCTGTCAACTATAAAGGGGCCTTTCAAGATCACTTGGAAGGCAGATAAATTAATACCCATCAACATCCCTACTAGTCCAAATAGTAGTGGTGTCAAAGTACAATAAGAGCAAATTATTGATACTTGCAAACTCCTGCCAAAACCACCACAGACGGTGTTGCGTCTTCTAAGGACCACAGGACTTTCACTCCAATTGGATCAACCCACAACAGAACATAGCCCGTTGTCATACATATCTACACCAATAGAAGCACATCTGTCTTCATACAGATACCCCATCCTAATATGATTAACTCACCTAATAAAAACAATCACTCTTCTTCTTCAAGAACCAGAAATCTTGACAGTGGTGCTCACTACAAAAACGAGCTTCCATTGGTGTCAAGTCAAGGCGCTGCCTTGCCTCTGCTGACCCCCAGCTTCATTGATAAGTACGGGGGAGATACATGAAGACCAGCAATACCAAGCGTGACCACTTCTTCCGCTTAGAGCTGACTCCATATGAAGTACCCATGCTTCCGCTGAAAATGATCCAGCTCAACATTACTGGGACTGTCGTTGCCATGGGTCAACAACAGTATGACATAGAGGAGGTGCGCGCCGTTTTGCAAGCATTTCAACATGGTAGACGTAACCTCACTGATCCTCAGGGCGACGCCAAGTTTAACTTGCTCCAGATTGATGGGACTACCAATATCCTGAGTAACAACTTTCACAGGTACCAGGATGTCACTTGCACCCAGCTGGGTCAGCTTCTCTAATTGAACCAGAGCAGGGTTCAGGAAGTGCTTGCATATTTTGTGCATCCAGCAATCAAGCATATGCAACAACTGGTTGCCAGACAGGAGCTGGAGTTGAACAAACTCAACCGCTTTTTCTCCGAGCTACAGGCGGCTAACCATAATTTGGTCAGTCAACTGAACATCAGCTTCACAACTGTACAGACCGCTGTGGCAGACCTTTGTGACTCTACCGCCTTTGCCCATGGCAGGGTAGACAAGATAGTCAACCAATTCAATAACCAGGCTGATTAGCTTGTGGGCAGTGCCCTGGATAATCAAAGGCTAAGCGCACAATGGGTTGCAGATGTAAAAAACCATTGTGTAATGCTAAGCTGCCATGTACAGACGTTGGCCAGCAACCAAGATCATGTAGATATTGCTACCCAGCAGGAGGAATTGCGCCAGTCAATTAGAGACAACTGTAGCAAGCAGGACACAGGCCACTCTGAGGTAGTCAACTATGTCAACAGGATTGCAGAAATGGTCAACAAAATGAAGACCACCAGCTGAAGCCATCACACTGTTTGCGACAAACAGGAGGACCATCAGTGCTGCCTAGATCACGCAAAATACGCCAAGGATCAACAAAAGCTTTGGGACGCAGTAAAGGATGCACAAAGTTTAACATCTGAGCTGTATAAAGACATAGCAGAGCTTTGCCGTAATCTTGCTGCCGCTGAGTTCCAGACCAAGGAGCTTTCAAACCGCCAGGATCTATTAGCCAGTACAGTCTTGACAGCAGAGGGCAACTACAGCGCCCTACTAGAGCAAGTACAAAGAAATGAGGCTTCACGTAAGGAATTCAAAGCTAACATGCTAGCTAGACTGGCTAGATTGGAAAGTCTAGCCTCCTTGGGAAGTAGTACGTCTTCAGGCAGAAGAGCGTTGCCTGTACCAGCATCAAGCCCAGATCAGCAGAAAAACTCTTCTTCTCCTGACTTCTTTGACCTCTCTCCAGACAGCGGGAGTAACGGATCAGGTGACACCTGCAGAGTTCCTAGAGGAGTAGCAGCCTTGCCACCTCTCACTCCCTTGTCAGTGCTACGTGCCAATAACACTCACGCCACTAGAAAAGACAATACAAAATCAACTGTCCCTGACCACAAGTTTAAACCGCTCAACCTGCCAAAGTTTGACAAAAATGGGAACATTCAAACTTTCATCCGCCTCTTTGAAATGTCTATGAGAGGCGCGAGTGATCATATGAAGGCCACCACCCTCATAAACACTCTGGATCTCACCTGCTTGGACGTCATCATGCCCTGCCTGCCACTAGATAGTTGGACTTATAAAGATGCACACCAGGCCGTTAAGGAGGAATTTGGTAGCAATACCAGATTGCAAGCTCAAAAAGCGGAGTTCAGCAACATCTCGTTCAAAAAGTACAAGTCTGTGCAAGACTTTGCTGACTGCTTCTATCATGAAGCGCAAGTTCTTTTAGGTGCCGGGGTTCTTTCTGAGTTGGACTGCAGAATCACCATGGGTCGCGCACTGCAACCATACCGGGAATTAGCCAATGTCATGTTCCCTGTATAGGATCAATCCAGCTCAACCCAACAGATCACCAGTTACTTGAGCCGCCTTGGGGCCCAATTCAGAGTTCCCAATAAAGGACAGAATAATCACTTGTCTACCCTCACCAAGGACAAACCCCGCAGACCCAAGCCTGACAAAGCCGCTCCTGACTCCAATGGTAAATTGGGAAGCAACTACAAGGCAAAGGATCTGCCAGGCCCTTGCCACAAGTGTGATAAAAGAGGACACTGTGCCAGCGTCTGCAAGGGGAAAAAACGTGAGTCCTCAGTAAATGTGGTGGTCAACCAAAAGCAGGATGACCAGGAAAAAGTCAAGGCAGGCCAGTAGAGAAATATACTGAGTCTGCCGCCCCCCCAATTCCAAAGGAACCAGACTGCCAGTCTCCAGAGGTATCCGGGTCCACTACAGCCCCTCCCAAGACTATAGCCCAAGAGGCATCAATATTTGATCTGCCCCTTGGCCACTCAGACGTCCCACTTTGTCCCCAAACAGGAGTTCAAGGAGGATCCTCTACACATGCTTGTTTCAGATGACCTTTACGCTATTCCTGTTAGAGGTAGGGAACACCCAAGGAAGGTTGCACCAAACGCTGTAGAGACAGTTTCCAAACTGTACGCGGCTCAAGTATAAGAAACTTGCCTTGCTTCAGAACCCAGCGTAGCCAGCAACCTGCCTTCATTGAAAGGAGTCCAATTCTTCCTTCCCATTGAGACCATTGAGGCCAACTTTCCCAAGATTGGTCAAAGTCTCAAACAGTATTTCAATACTCTGGCACCCTTGGGTGTACACATATTAAATCTACACTCTGAACTCTACTCTGAATGTACATATTCAGATATCTCTGTTAATAAAGTCAAGGTGTGCGCCATAATAGATAGCAGTGCCCCTATTAATATTGTGTCAACCCGGCTTGTCAGGAAGCTAGGTATTGCTCCTGACATTGTGCACACCAGAGTATATGGTACTGCTGGTAAACACACCACCACATCAGAAGGAGCTTACAGCGCTCTGCCAATGCGCTTTGGTTCCATTGCCATGTTCTCTCCTGCCATGGTCCTGCCCAGCAAAAATTATGATGTGCTCATAGATACTGCATTTCTACATAAATACGGGGTCAAATTGGACATGAAAGACAACACTCTGACAATCCTGCGCCAGAACATCCCACTGTACTACACGGAGGACGCAAAACCACCAGCTAAGGTAAACCCTAGCATCAATCTGGCATACAAGGACGGCGTGGTGGCAGTTCCCTACACTTGTACAGGAAAAAAGAGAAAACGGCTGCCAACCCAAAGCAAGGAGCACAAAGGAATTCCGCTCTGCTCAAGATTGACTCTTACACTTGGATCTGGCCAACAGCAGGTTTTCAACACGGGTTTAACCTTGGATATCCCTGCAGGATTATATGATGAAGTTCATCAGCCTTGGGGACGTTCAAGATTCAAACCGTGTATTACCCCTGGGATAATCATTCCTGGCCATGGAAAAATTCACGTCCTACTGGCCAACCTTCAAGGGCATGACATCCACATCAAGAAGAACCAGGTTATAGGATTTGTTCACCTTCTACTGGTTGAAGAACTGGACAGCTTTGAATGTATTGAAGACCTTTCTGAAATGGGTCTCCCTGATCAAGCTGAAGCTGCTGCTTATGTGACCACTCCATTGGCTGATTTATCTTCCCTAAATGACACGGAACAGGAACAAGCCCGCGCCCTCTTTGAAAAATATTGTTGCATATTTGTGGAAGACAACTTCGATCTGGGGTGTGCCAATGAGGTCACTCATCACATTGACACGGGGGATAACAAGCCTGTCTGCCTTTGGCTAATTTAGTGCTCAAAGGCCAATGAAGAGACTGTGAGCAATGAAATCCAGCAGCTTCTAGACAGAGGCATGTTGATCCCATCCAAGAGTCCCTGGGTGTTGCCCATCCTGATAGTAAAAAGGAAGGATGGGAGTAATTGGGTAGTAATAGACTACCAACGCCTGAACTTGATAACCAAGAAGGACTCGTACCCGCTGCCCAGGATTGACAACGCACTGGATTGACTTGGAGGGGCCAAGTACTTCTCAGTCATGAACCTCATATCAGGGTACTGGCAAATCAAGCTTCCACCCAAGGAACAAGAGAAGTGTGCCATAATTACTTCACAGGGCCTTTTCCAGCCAACCCAAATGCCACAAGGGTTGTGCAATGCGCCTGCCACCTTCCAGAGGGCCATGGACACCATACTGGGTGATCTCAAGCTCTCCTGCGTCCTAGTTTACTTGGACAATATCAATGTGTTCTCAAAAACCTTCACTGAACACCTTGAGCATTTGGAGGCCGTCTTCAAGAAATTGGCGGACACTAATTTGAAGATCAAACCCCAAAAATGTCAGTTCTTCAAGGATCAGTTGGAGTACCTTGGATTTGTGGTTGATACATCAGGACTCCGCCCTCAGCTGGCTAAAGTGGAGGCAATCACCAAGATGAAGCGGCCCAAAAGCAAACATGATATCCAGGTCTTCTTGGGGATGGTAGGCTACTACCGTCGCTTTATCTCCAACTTTGCCTGTACTGGCAAACCTCTGTTTCATCTACTGAAAAACGGGGTCCCTTCCTATGAACAACAGCCTGCCAAGACGCTTTTGACGCCCTCTACACTAGCCTGTCCTCCAGTCCAGTATTGATGTATCCAGACTTCAGCAAACCTTTTGTTGTACATACGGATGCCTCCTTATTGGCTTTAGGAGCTGTCCTTTCTCAATTGGACAACACAGGGGCTGAACACCCAGTGGCATATGCTAGCCGCTCTCTGAATGTACATGAGCGCAACTACATGGTCACTAAAAGGGAATGCCTCGCCGTAAAATACGCCTACAAGCAATTTAGAGTATACTTGCACAGGGTACACTTCACTGTGGTCACTGATCACGCCAGCCTCAGTTGGCTGCAAAATCTCTGGGAGCCAGAAGGACGCCTTGCCCAATGGGCGTTAAAACTTCAGGCTTTTGACTACAATATAGTCCACTGTCCTGGCGCCAACCACCAGAACACGGACTGTTTGTCAAGACTTCCCACAGTTGCTATAGTAGCAACTCAGGCTGACCTGTTATATGAAAAGATGCTCACCAACAAGTTTGAGGACAAACCAGAAAAAGTACAGGCCATCCTCCATGAGCTCCGCAAAGACTGTAAGGTGGAGAACCAACAGCTGTATAGGTACCACAATGGTGTCAAATACATTTTTACCAGACCTTCAGAGCGCCTGGATCTGATAATGGCCTCCCACAAGGCAGTGGGTCATGGCGGCTTAAGAAAAACAGTCCACCAGCTTCAACAACATTATTACTGGGAGTCACTCCTCTTTGATGTAAAGAAAACTCTAACCTACTGTACAGAATATCAGCACAAGAAACCTTTCACCGGTAAGCATCAATACAAAGCAGTAGAGCCCAAGTTTGCTTGGCATACTATTAGTATAGATGTGATTGGGCCCTTGCCAATGTGTGTTGGTCAGTTACGTTAAATTATTGTGGCAATTGACCATCTCACAAAATGGGTGGAAGCCAGAGCGCTGCAGCACGTCAGCACCAAATTGACAGCCAGGTTTGTATTGGAACAAATTATCCATTAACATGGCTGCCCTCAGTTTGTTCTTATTGACAACAGAACAAACTTCACTGCTCATGTAATTCCAAAATTAAATAAGCTCATGGGCGTGAGGGGAAAGCGCACAACAGGACCACACAATCCAACATGTAGTTGGAGATATACCAATAGCAGCAAGGCAACGGCGCCTTAAGACTGCCTAGCTTGTTGCGGACCTTCTCCCACTGGGCCGCCATATTTTCTGCAGTAGCCATTGACAGGCTAAGATTGGGGGTAAGCATTATGTCCCCACATAACACCATTTTGCAAACTGTCTGTTGCTTGGCACCACTTTTGATGTTGGTGTATACACTTTGGGCCACACAAAAGATACGGCTGTCCCGTGCATTGGAGTTTTTCACACCCAGCAACAAGTACAGCATCAGAAACCCTGCTAACGTGCCAAACCAAGAAGAGAAAACCCACAAGCCAAAGACCAGCACATAACTTTGACAGGCCTTGCCCACCCCGCCTTTGTCACCAGTGGCCACCAGGAGCTCTGTCAACTGATTGCCTAACTGCCCTGCTAATTCCTTGTCCTCAATGCTATGAAAACCCTCGCTTGAATGGTTGATGCGCTGCTTAAGATCATGACGCGGGCGCTGCGCCATTACCACAAACAGGAACTGAGGAATTATATACATTCCCATGTAAAGCTGGGAAATTGAAAACCCCTTGTCACCCAATTAGAGCAGGGGCATGGAATCAAAGTCAGGCAGCCCAGCGTCCAGCAAACAAAAAGTAAAAGCGCCTGAGAGAGGGTTCATGACCAAAGGCTCCCTCTTCAAATTTTGGGGGCAGGTGCGCGCTGAACTGACCTGAGGCTCAGCAAGACGCTTTTCACCCCCAACAGAAGACTGCCCTGCCAACTCCCCCTTCACTGCAATCTCTTCACTATTTTCACCTGGCACTGAACTTTCCAGCCCAGACCAGAGTGAACCGGTTTCCGCCTGCCAAAGCCCACAGAGCAACGCCACCGTGGCTTCCTTGGAGAGCCCACAGAAATGCTGGTGGTCCTCTTCTGACATCTGCACCACCATTTGGCGGGCATCCATCTTGTTACTAACACTGGAGTAATTGGAAATGTTGCTCATACTCTGGGCTAAAAAGTTCTTCAAAGGTTATATAGCTCAGTCAAGTGGGGGGGAAATGTCAGGAAATCCTGATTCATTAGGATTGACTGATCCATATCCCTATTACTGAAGCTGTGTTGATTTTGGACGCAACACAGCCAAAGTGACACAGTATTCTGGAATACAGAGGAACTATAATAAGGTTGATATGGCTTCTAACTCAGAAGACACCTGAGATATTCCAGGTCTCAGGTCACGGGCCAATCCAGAAGCTTCTATAATTAGATGCTAAGAATTCCAGATTTCAAATAGGGACGCAGACCCAACCCAGAGACAGATCAGGAAATTACAACATCCTGTTTCACTGAGAGTTGAGACAAAAGACTGCCCATGCAAACATTGCGCATTACACCAAGCACAAGGGCAGGTCAGCCAAATTGGGTTCAACTTAGTTGCCGTAACTAAGTCAAGGAATATCTGGGCTGAAGAGGAGAAATCAGCAGCCTAGAATATTACCTCATCCCAAACCATTATTCAGGGTTTGGGATCCAACTCTAGGGGATGAAACTAGTAGCTTGGGGATGATAGGCAGCAGTCCATGCTGCAAAGGGCCTCCACAAACTTGGTGAGGACTTTGATCAAGAAAGGGCTGCTACCACCGCCTCCATTTCCAAACTTCAGACTCAAGTAAATGAACTGTCTGCCTCCAAAGCAGATGCTCTGCCTTCTCCTCTATCTGACAAGTTAGCAGATAGAAAACAGAGGCTCTGGGATGCCATTTGAGATTTAAGAGCATCTACCTGAAGTCAGGATTGCCCTACCAAAGCCCCTCAGCTTGATCCTCAAGTGCTTGCTCTGACAGCTCAGGTTGCTGATTTAAAACAAGAGGTTGCCACTTTGTGTGAGGCAATGGCGTCTGTCGTTAGTCCACCTGAAGTTGTGGGCAAAGATGGTTGTTGCCCTGGCTTATCAGGAGCCCCCCACATTCATTTTGCTAGAGAGTTGTTAGCTCTAGACAATGAAGTGGACCTCCTAAAGCAAGATCACTCTGAGCTTGATAAAGATGTACAAGAACTAAGTGAAGTAATCAATTCAGTAAATGACATGTTTTCCCCTTGTCTTTTGTTAGGCCTGTCTCTTACTTCCTGACTGGCTGAACTGTCCTTGGTAGTAACAGCACAGGGCCAGCTCCTGGATGTTACTGAGCAACAGACCACCCTAGCTAATAATATGGTCACCCACACCCCTGAAACCTTGACTACCCTTGAAGATAGTGTTTGCCAGCTGTGGGACAGGCAGCCCCCCACCAAGTCAGAAGCAGAATTCTCCCCACACATAAATGTACTCAATAGCAACAATGGTGTCCCAACTCCAGAAGCTCACTTCAAGCCTATCTTTAAGCAAGTCTTCAACCCTAAAACCTTGACCATTGCAGCTTTTTTAACTATCTACAAAACTGCTATGAGAAGGGCCTCAGATGAGGTTAAGAAGGAACAAATTCTGACCTGTCTACACCTGACCTACCAAGAGGTATTAGTGCCAGAGCTGCCCACCATTTAAACCTGGGAAGATATGAAGCAACTTCTTATTGACAAATTTGGTGGTGACCTTAGTTTAGAAGTGAAGAAGGACACCTTCATGCACATTGATTTCAATAAAAAGGAGACCCTAGCTGAATTTGCAGACAGATTCTATATGGAAGGACAACAACTGATCACAAGTTGCCAGTTGACCGCACATGAAGCATACATGGCTTGCGCTCAAGCCCTCAAGGTTAACCAGCTCCTGTGTCTTCACTTCAAGGCCCATAAAGCCATGCTTTCTTCCATGAAGATCATAAAGACACTGTTGCAGGATATGCGCCTTCCCCCATTCTGGGGAAGTTGTGTGAGAGAATTGTGCTGCTTCTATCTCTGGTTTGTCTTTATGTGGTCTGTGTATCCTTATCATGAACTTGCAGAATTCTCCTTGACAACAGGGTTGCCATAACTGTGGACAAATAGGCCAACATTTCCGAGTCTGCACCAATCCTTGAGTTGAAGAAGCTGATCCCAAGTAACAGTTGGGAAAAGAACAGTCAACTTAGAGGCAGAGATGCTCTTGGTTGACAATTCTTCCCAGTCTCCTCCAATTCCCCCTCCATTGCTGACTCTGAGCCTGCTGACTCTGAAGCTCCTCCTATTCTGCTGCTATTCCACAACATATCTGATGACTCTGATATGGATGATTCTTATATAGAAGATCCTGATGCCCATGGGTATTCTGTCCTGGTTGTCCCTGAAACTATTGCAGTCCCTTATAAGCTATGTTCTGGGAAAACTACTACAACTGCCAAGCCTCTGCCTGAAGCCAAGGAAGTTGTCTCTTGCCCTTATCTCACCCAAGCCAAGAGATCTCCCATGCTTGTCAAATCTTCCAAAGAAGCTACTGAGGTTGCTGACGCTGTTTCCAAGAATGTTTCAGTCTTGCTCCCTCTTAAGACTGTCTACAAAAAGTTTTCAGGTTTGATATGCATGATTAAAAAGTGGGATAAAGAACTATCCAAAGCCCAAGACATTCTGGCTCTCCTCCCACCCTTTGATTGTACTACTACTTGTGTAGAGATATCCACCCAAAAGATGAAGATTGAGGCTGTCCTGGATACAGGATCTCCTGTTAATATTGCCTCCTCAAAACTTGTCAACAAGCTTAAACTTGCTCCCAATCTCAATTATCACCAGTCTTATGGTACAGCTGAGTTTTTCATGATTTGTGCTATAGGGCATACTCTACACTCCCTATGCAGTTTGGCAAGCTACTCTTAGCTGCTCCTGTTGTGTTCCTAGAGAATGAGAGTTACAACCTTCTAGTTGATACCCAATTCCTTAGGGAATACAATGGGATCATCAACTTAAAGGAGGGCTACCTCTCTATCTTAGGATATGAGGTCCCTCTGATCTTTGAAGAGCCAGTTAAAGTTCCCAGGAAGCGCCTCAAGAAATGTGCCTGGCTCCAGAAGAACTACTTCTGGGAAAATCTTTGCCTGCAGATCCCAGATGTTATCGCTAGTTGTCATGATTGCCAGCTCCAACGTCTTCAAGCTGCCGCCCACAAGCTCAAGCTAGTCCCCCCTCAACACGCTTTCCACACTGTAGTATTGACGCTGTGAGACCTCACCCTTGCTCCCGCTCTGGTTGCCGCTTTATCCTAATTGCTATTAATCATTTTAGCAAGTGGGTAGAAGCTCACCCTACTAAAGAAATCACTTCTAAGACAACTGCTGCCTTTCTGCTGCAATATGTATTCTTCTGCCATGGCTGCCCTCAAGTGTTGTTGTCTGAAAATGGGACTAACTTCAATGCCAAGTTAGTGACCTCTGTGAATGAAGCTTTGGGGTCTCATCAGTCTTTCTCTGCCCCCTATAATCCTTCCATCAATGAGGCAGTTGAGCGTGCAAACTCAACTCTGGTTTTTATCATGAGGAAGCTCACTTACTCTGATGTCACCAACTGGGATTTATACTTACCTGCTGCTCTCTTTGCCTATTGCCTTAGCAAACATTGCGTCACTGAATATTCACCTTTTGCTATGCTGTATGGCCGTGAAGCCACTACCCTGTTGCTCTTGTGGGGCCCCCTACTCTCCTCTGATAATGCTATGAACCCTGACAAGCATATCAAAGATCTAGTCAACCGCATCATTGATATACAGGCTACTGCCTACACGTCTGCCTATAAGACCAAGCTGCTAGAGCTCTCCCCTGACAATGCCAGGAGATCCCCCTGCCTGATTTCAACATTGGGGACCATGTTCTGTATTATCAACACAGAGTAGGAGGATGAGCTCATAAGCTAGACTTGTTGTGGATTGAGCCCTTGGAAGTGACCTTCAAGCAAGGGTCAGAGCATACAGTAAAACTTCTTTTTAGTGGTTGACCTTTTGCTTGCGTGCATGCCAAGTTCCTCCGCAAGTATCACCCTCCTAAGGTCAATCTAGAGGGGGACAATGTTGTGAATACCACTATTCACCATGTTTTGATTTTGCCTTTGGTGGGCCATTTCAAAGACAAATCTCTCTCTTTCACTTTTACCCTTTGAAATGAGTCTGGCTCTAAATTGGGAAATTCAATTGTTCAGTTTTCTGATTCTGCACAACTCACTCACCCCACTCATGCTTGTGGCGAGTGATCCTACTGTCCATGTACTGTTTTGTGGTAAAGCTACACAGTATATATTCCATTTCTTATTCATCAATAAAAATTAAGTTCTATTCACATTTTTGTCTTTGTGTCTCCACATACTTTGGCACCTCTCTAGCCATGTCTAGCAGATATTATTCATTCAGCGCCACAAGGTAATCACATAGCCTTCCCTGCCATTCTAACCAAGACTTAGTACAAATCTAATACTAAGGTTAGGATTTCCCATTGTGACTCTGTGCCGCACCTCAGATCACGACACCCCATTTTTTCATACTCCTAATTTACCTCTTCCAATTTACCACCCCATTATATATAGTTGGCAATATACTGAAATAAAGAGAAGTTTTTACCCCTATCTATTTTTCACTCTTAATTGGTTTTAATACCCTGCTATCAGGTATAATAATTGAACATTTACAAGGGCTAACTCTTACCCAGTATACACCAACAGTCTACACTTACAACAGCGTCTGAGGCGTCAGTCTTCATCTGGTAGTTGCTATTCCTTCTTGGGTATTGCAGTATGGGGGTGGATGTCAATTTATCTTTCAAGCAAGGGAAATAGAGGTCTTTCTGGAGAGTTCATACAAACTTTGACTTGGTGCCTGTGATGGTGTATAGTGGTGCGGTAAGGGCATCACAGTCTGGAATGAGACGTCAAACATAGGCCAGCATTCCAAGGAAGATACAAATTTCACTCTTGTCTTTGGGCGGCAGAATCTTGCATATGGCTTGGATCTTCTGGGCATCTGGTTTGATGACCTCCCTTTATATCATGTGCCCAAGAAAGAGGAGCTGTTTGTAGTAAAATTGATATTTTGATGGCTTTGGAGGAGTTTGTGATGTGCTAGGGTTAAGAATACTGATTCTAAGTCCCTGTGGTGTTGTTTCATAGAGAGACTATAAAAAATGATATCATCCAAATAAACTAGCAATTTCTTGAAAAAATGGGGTGCAAAAACCTCATTCATGAAGGTGACAAAGGTTAAAGGTGGGTTTTTCATTCCAAAATTGAGCACAACACACTCATATGAGCTGTAATTGGCTTGAAAGGCGGTCTTGGGATGTCTTCTTCCTTGATAAAAATTTGGTTGTAGCCTGCAGTTAAGTCAATATTGGAGAAGACTGTGGCGCTGCCCAAGGCATCAAAGAGGTTGTCAATGAGTGGCAGTGGGTAAAAATTCTTAATGATAACTTTGTTTAGGGCTCAATAATCTGTGACTAGGTGCATGGTACCATCCTTCTTGACCACAAAGAACATGGCAGCCCCAAAAGAAGACTGTGAGGGGTGGATAAGTCTCTTCTCCAATGCCTTTTTGAGGTAAGCACATATGATGTTGTCTTTGTTTGAAGTCAGGCAGTAGATGGGTTGTGCCTTAGGTACAGCTCCTTTGAGTTGGATGGAGTGTTAGATATGCTTTTCTGGAGGCAGCCTGGGTAAAGCCTCCTTGAAGATTTCTGGGTGGCAGGCTACAATTTTGCAATCTTGAGGTGTAGTGGTGTCCTGGTGGTCTTTGAAGTGTACTATCTTGTACTGACAAGATTCCCAGTCAATTGTCTTGAGGTTTTTTCTTTTGTCCAGGGTCTCTGTGATGCGCACAAAGACGTGGTTGCGTAGGATCTTATCTACCAAGTAAGAGTAGATCTGGTGGTTGATGCCCTTGCATTTGATGGACAATACCAAGATTGCCCAGACTACATGGGGATTGTTTTTTTGCAACCAGTCCAGACCCAGTACAATGTCAAATTTGGGAAAGTCAATGACAGGGCCTTGAATGATAAAATGCAGGTTCTCAAGCATGACAGAGAAGGGGGCAGTTTCCCTTGTCATAGCAATGTGATGTTTATCAGCTAAAACCATGTTTTTATTCCGCAAAGGATTAGTGGCTAGCTTGAACTTATCTACAAAGCTGCTGTTGACTAGGATTTGATCTGCACCTGAGTCCAGGAGTGCTGAGCCCATATAGCTGCAAAAGTGGAAAGGGTAAGACATCAGTTTATTGGGAGTGTCTGACAATGGTGTAAAGTATGGGGTCCTCTGAAGACACTTGGATAATTGGACACTGGTCCACGTCCTTTGGTTAGTATTCATCATTGAGCAAGTCAGGAGTTGTGCGGGAAGAGCTTGGCTTGCTTAATGATCTCCCCAGGATTTTTTCTTATCTTGGTTGCCTTGTGTGGCAGTGATACAAAAATGGGTACAGTTTGACTTCCCGTTGTTCCTGCTTCTGTGTTCATTGGAACCTGCGGGTTTATGGTTTGCATTGCTGCCGTTGTTCCCAGGGGGTGGTTGGCTTTAACGTCTGGCTTAGTGAGAGTCTTTGGGTCTATCTCTTTTTCCTGTTTGCGTCTTGTGAAGCGCTTTGGGAGTTTGTTCTGCTTTCTCTGCCTTGCGGTACAAACTTTGCAGGTTGGTTACTTGGGCTAGGTTTATGTGTCTCATTATGTGCAACTTGAGAGTGTTGTAGTACATGTGGTGAGTGGCTGGAGTATCAAAGGCCATATCCAAGGGGGCACATAGACAGAGTTCCTTGTAGGCACAGGTGAGCTCCTTCATGGTGCCAGTCTGGGTTAGGTTCTTTACTTGGTGTATGATCATAAGTGTGGTGTACTTTAGCACAAATCTTGTCAAGAAGTCTTGTTTGAAGGTGTCCCAGTCCTTCTCTGTGTGCTCTTCATGCCACTTGTTGCACCAAGTGCCAGCATCATGAGTCAGTTGTATGGAGATCTCTGCAATCCAATATCTCTGTGGGAATTTCTGTCAGGAATGTTCCTTCAGACATTGCTGATAACAATTCATTCTTTTGCATAGTAGAAGAAATACTCCCTTTTTGGGGTTATTTGGGTATCCTAAAATCAATGGGTTAGTTGGAAGTATCTGTTCTTCTTTACCTGTTGATTTTACTTCAATATAGGTTCTGGAGCCAACTTTGACATCAATGGAATTCAAACCAGGGTCTTCTTTCCTCTTGGATCCTATGTTTAATAAGAAAACAATTAGTAGGTTTGCAAAGAAAAAATTGTTACCTTCCAAGATGGGTTTCAGTCAATCAAAGGTTACAACAATCAAACCAGTAGGTCCATTTAAACACTCTGATAACAACCAAATTGGTTTTGATCTTGTTTTTGCTGTTGTTGATCCGTTGACCTCTGGTTTCATTGTTGGTTCTAGTTCTCCTTCCCCAGTTCTAACTGGGAAATAGCTGGGCACTCCTGTTGATCCTGCTGCTAGACACAAATTTTAAAAACAATCAATTTTTTTTATTGCTGAGGTCAGTTGTTTTTCTTCAGTACCACAAATAATCCTAGTTTTAATTTTAAACTGCCCAAAATCTCCTGTTCCTCTCAAACTTCCCCAAACTCTATCTCCAAGATATTTTGTCTCCTTTATTTTATCTCCAGACTATCATTCAGCTTCCATCTATATAATGCTGATAACTTTTGATCTTCTACTTGTTCAATCAATAAAGTCTACATTCACCCAAGTGAATAATTTTGTCTATTCTGTTAAACTTGTTTCCCAGCCTTAAATCCTAAACCATGAGATTACCCAAGACTCCTTGCATGGAGTGTCTTGGGTATAAGTGGGTGTACTGGATGGCCCTGCTGCAGGCTGTGTTAGCCAGCATTTTCATAGGTTTGGGGGCAGATTCTGGAACCTCACCTGAGGCACATTACTTGGACAGCTCTTGGTACTGGGTGATACCAGGAGTTTGGTATACCACCACCCCCTTGTCACATACCCCACCTCGCCGTGAAGAACCCAAGGACTACCAGTCCACCCATCTCATACCAGAACCCCAAGTCTTCTGTCCTTTGGTGTCCGCCTTTCTCTTGTGTTACTTGGGGGTGTACTTCTTCTTAGGTTGCTTCAACCCGCTGTTAGGCAGGTATTGTTTACTAGGTGGTTGCCCCGTCCAAGAACAGAATTAAAGTTGAATTTAATAAATCAATTAAACTTATTTTATTGTCTTTTTAGGCTTGTATTACTTATTGCATGTTTAATTAAAATATTATTTAATTGCTTTATTAAAAAGTAATTCTAATTGTATTTATTTAAATTTAAAATTAAAATTGTATACTCCAAGTATAAATAAAAACTAAACCTAAATAAGTATAGTATCACTATTAAGTTTAGTAAGGCTAAACTAATTATTTTGAAATTTAGCAATTGATTTTAAATGTCTGTAAAAGTGTAGAGCTGATCTGCAGCTTTTAAATAAGCTATCGGACATCAAAATCGGCTTAGTATTCACTGAGATACATTGATTTTAGTTTTTGTAGTGTGTATTAAAAGTAAATTTAGATAATAGCAAATCGAGTCCGAGCCTTTGATTATGACGCGAACCCAATTCCAGCACTTAACTATATATCTCAGCATCTAGAGCAGCTAGAGCTATCATGTTTGGTACCATTTTGATTGGAATCATCTGAAAAATTTATCTACGTCCTCTAAATTTCATGAAAATCATCATATGGAAACATAATTTTATCATAGTTTACTCCACTGATGTTCTTTTGGGATGAAGCTATGTCAAGCAAGGTCTACTCTGAACAATATGCAGCCACTTGGATCAGGTGATGCATCCAATTGGAATATTCTATTATTTCACTTGAATGATAAGAATTTCGAAATGTCCAAGCCAACCATCTACTTGTTTAAACTAATATTTATATTTATAATTTAAACCGTATCACTTTAAATTGACCAAGCTCTCTTTTCATCATCAATTTTATCGTCAGCACAGAGCATAACCATCCAATCGTGTAAAACAATCTAAAACAATTGCTGCTTCTCTTCCAGTTTTAATCCACCCATTCTAGAGTCGGGTAATCTAGAAAGATAAGCCACTTTGATATGGTTGAATAGGGTTAGCCACTAATTTAAAATGCACGTAATCAAATACAAATTTATTAAAGTTCGAGTGGCTTATAATTCAGTTCAACATGATTTAGACCACACTCCACTGAATTCAATCTGTGTACTTTCAAAGATGCATGTAAGGGATTGAATGTAAGGATGAGCCAAATTGAGCTTTTGGCTTAACGATCAACTTTTAAAATCAAATTTAAGTAAAAATCAATTCAGTCAAATCCCTTACGGCTTGAGCCCACTTGAGGTGACATTACAGACAGACAGACTCACTTTTATATATATTAATAATTTGGAGAATTATTCTATCTTGGAATGGTGTCCTTGCCTGAAGGATCCTTGATAACTGGATTAAATCCTTATGCCATAATTTATCATCTAGGGAGATTATTTTCTAGCGGGTGGGTGCCTGAAAATTTCATTTGGGTCAGTTTGCTTTGGGCAGATTGGATTCATGCAGTGGTGTTGTTGACCCCAGCAAAGGATTCCAGGGCAGGGCTTCAAAGTCTTTGGGCTACGTAGGCTGGCATAGTGTTTTTTCCAGTTGCTCGAGGCATAGCAGGGGGAGCCTGAAAGAACCCTTGAGCAGACAGGGCATTGAACGCAGGAAGGGGAGTCACCATGTTCTGGTAGAGGACAAAACCATCAGGTATCTTGGTACCAGGTGCTTACAGCGTCCAGTCTAGCGGGAGGCCAGACATGATTCTATCAAGGATTTGTTGGCCGCAGCAAGTAAGGGCAACAGGTGGAATTTTGCAAGATAAGGTAGGATAGTGAACTTACCTGTGCTACCAATGTTGTAACTGTGCTGTTTTAGAAAAGTTACATGGGGAAATGTTTAGAAACTAGAATATATTCTTTATTTGGAGATAATGATTATATAGTTAGTGTGAGTTATGAATAAAGAAACATGATTGCAAAGATCACACAGTGGGATGATGAAGGGGGTGGCTTGATCCTGGTAATGAGTCAAGTGCTAAATTGAGGCATCCTGTCAGGGAACCAACCCTGCCTGGCTGGCTTGCTAGTGTCTGGGAACTGGCAGGTTGCAGACTGGGTGGGCAGGGCCCACCAAAGGATTAGTGCTAACTTAATGAGGTAGGACATCGACTTGCCCAATCACAGACTGGCAGCAGGGACAATAGTATCTATTACTCCCGTGAGAGTTATGTATACAATTCCAAAAAGCTTGTTGATATGGTCCAGCGGGAGTTTGGCGGCAGAGGCGGGCATTGGCTTGGGGGTGACAGGTGGCTCTATGTCTATTTGGTAGACAGGAAAGAAGTTGTATTTATCTCTGAACAGGCCGGGTTTGGTAATGTACCAAGGGCCTTCTTGGTTGTATCTGGTTCTCTCAGTGATTCTGGCCCAGGGGTCCCGGGCTAGTATGTTGTTGGTGGTATAGTCTCTGTACTCAGGCTTTAGAGGGTACTCCGTGAAGTGAACAGGACCAAAGGGAGCACCTGGCGGGCAGTACGTAGCTGGCAGATTGGCAGGGGGGTTAGAGGATCTTTGAGTGAACTGACAGATTACAAGGATAAAATACGGCAATAGTTGGGGAAACCAATATCTCATAACCTTTATTTAAAAATGATGATGGGGTTTTGGTCTTGGACTGATGGGTATTTATCCCACACTGCCAGGCTTCACTTCTTGGTCGGGTTTCTGGACTTGGGCAGGTTGGCATCAGGTGTCTCAGATGGCAGTGTGGCACTCAGCACTGGTGGTTTGCCACTGGCTGCTTCAGGGTAAGAAGACTTTGAATCCTTCTGTTTATTGATGTCGTGTTTGGCTCCAGGGGACAACATCCTGGAGGACACGGCGGGAAATCTTTATTATAAAATATTTGAGGTTTGAAGCTAGCCTTGGGTTAGCCTTCAGGGCAAAATTAAGGGACAATACCTTAATGTCCTGGAAAACAAGATGTAAAAGTCCTTTTGGAAGAAAGGACAGGAAAAGCTTGAAGATTATAAAAGCCAACACAAATGTGGATAAACTTGTCTTTATTAGGAGTAATGATTCTACTTTAAATAGTTGACAAGAAGCGGGGATCACTCAATAGAAAGACAGAGTGGCTGAGGGGTCACGCTGGGATGAGGTCATACCAGGATCAACCACAGACAGGTACAATAACCCAGAATGAGTGGATATTGAACCAGACCCATTTGCAGAAGTCAAGAAATTTCCAAACTTGAAGGTAAAACCAGTCAAATCTTTGCAACTATCAATATTTGAAGGGCAAATTGAAATAGCATTAATAGCGCAATTTACGACATCTCCCCCCTCAAGATTGGACGGAGGGAGTTGATACTTGCAAAGGAATTTGGAGTGAACATGGGCAAAGGGACAGCCAGACAATAGTAGCTTCACAGTGTACTCAAAGCCCTTCTTGAAGGTAACCTCACAGGGGCCAATCAAGAGAGAATCCAGCTTGTGGTCTCTACCACCTGTACAATTCTGATAGTAGAGAACTAGATTGCCTACTTGGTATTTGGGGAGGGGGGCTCTAGCAGCATTGGACAGAGAGAGCTCCAAAGCCTTAACCTTATAAGCAGTGGAGTAGGCGGTTGCCTGAATGTCAATGATACAGTTGGTTAGGTCTTTCACGTGGGTCTCAGGATTTGCAGATGTATCATACTAGATCAGAGGAGGTCCCAAGATTGAGAGGGTAGTGGCCTCACGTCCATAAAGCATGGAAAAGGGGGATTGGCCAGTCACCCAATGTCTACTAAGGCGGTAGGCAAAGAGTACGGCAGGGAGGAACATGTCCCAATTGGCAGCATCAGAGAGCGTGAGTTTTCTCATGATGGATACTAGGGTGGAGTTTGCTTGTTTGACAGTTCCATTGGTGGAGGGATTATATGGCACAGAGAACAACTGGTGAGTTCCCATAGCTTCAACAATAGAGGTAATGAGGCAAGCATTAAAATTGGTGACATTGTCTGAGAGCAAGACTTGAGGGCAGCCATGTTAATAGAAGATGTCTTGCAGCAAGAAAGTAGCCGTGGTCCTAGACATTATATCTTTTGTTTCTCTGGCTTCAACCCATTTGCTAAAGTGATCTATAACAACCAAAACAAACCAACATCCCAACCTAGGACAGGGGAAGGGCCCAACAGCATCAATACTCACCGTATGGAAGGCATGTTTTGGAGGGATGAGTTGGAACTGATGTTGGGAAGGACAAGGACGTTGGAGTTGACATGAATGGCAGGAGGCAAGGACATCAGGGATCAAGAGGCGCATGTTTTCCCAGTAGAAGTTTTTGCACAACCAGTCATGAGTCTTGGCTATAACTCCATGGTCAGTATCAATGTGAGCTTGGAGGATGATGGCTATCATCATACTAGGGCAAACATAAGGTAGGTAGGCATTGTTAACCTTCTTGAAGAGTTGTCTATCACAAATTATGGTGTCCTTGGATAGGGTCTGTAGAGCTAGGCGGATATCTTCAGGATCAGTGGTCCAAGAGTCAGGATATCCTATTAGCTCATATAGTCAATCAGCATCAGAGGGGTGGATAGCCAGGATTGGCATCCTTGACAGGCCATCAGCATTCTGATGTTGGGCCCCAGGACGGTGTACCACAGTGAAATCATACCCTTGCAGACGTAGAGCCCAACATGCTAACCGACCTTCAGGTTCCTTTAGCTATTGTAACCACTTGAGGGAGGAGTGATCAGTGACTACCATGAAATGGGTTCCATAGATGTAATGCCAAAACTGCTTCACTGCATGTAGCACAGCTGTGGTGATCCACATGTGTGCAGTTTGCAGGCAAGGGTGAATTTGGCTTCAAATAAAGACAATATGCTAAAGAATGACAATGTGTGGTTAGCTAGCAACGTTGTAAACTAGTAGGTAACATAGGGCTGCTAGGGGTAAGTGAGGTAAGCCTAGCAGGTAACTTGGCCTATAGGGTAAGTAAGGGGAGCCTAGTAGGTAACATGGTCTACTAGGGTAAGTAAGGCCTGGCTGGTAGGTAACAAAGGACTATCAGAGGCAGTTGTTGCTTCCACCCAGCAGAAGATGTTGGCTGCTTTGGGCTATAGTGCTTCACCTAGCAGGGAACCGTGGCTGCGGGAGGGTGAAGACTGAAATAGCAAGCAGGGAACTTTTTCTGTCTGGGGGGAGTAAGTTTGGACCCCTGGCGGGTAACACGGGCTGCCAGGGAGGGGAAGAGCTCTGAGGGCTCAATGTACTCTAATACGCTTGCGGGAGGTCTGTGAGCAAGCACCCTGCCTAACAGACTGGTAGGGTGTCCTTGTTTATGCCCCTATGGGAGCTTTGGAGAAACCCAAAGTGAGCATTGGAGGGTATAGGCATGCTCAGAGGTGTCACCAAGGTGGCTTGCTTGGGGAAGCAAGCTGCAGAACTTGGTGTGATCAGGCCTCTGGGAAGTAGAGCTGATTACTCTGCGACTAAAAGCCCAGACTTCATCACTTGGGTGAGTAAAGACAACACATAGACATAGATTTATGGTTGAATGGCCTAAGTGGATTGCCACTTGCAAGGGCCCAGTCAAACATCAGTTCAATGTAGACTCATGCCTGGGTCTACAAGTTCTGGTAACGGGGGCTGAGATAAAAAACTGAGGTGGTTCACGGAATTAGCAGAGAAAAATAGCAAGAGGGACTGTTTGGTCACAGTGAAGGCTATTTGATGAACTGTTAATTCATATTGAATGGAATGGACCAATATGGTTCAGTGTGTTAAAGGAACAAATGAGGTTCCTAGTGTGGATTTGGTGTGAAACTGGTTAAGGATAAGCAGAAGGACAAGAAGACAGGATGAAGGACTAGCAGATCATGGTGTAGGATGGCCAAAGGACCAGAAGTTGGTGCTGAAGAACTGAAGAGCTGAGAGGATGACCTAGCTGGACTGAATACAGAGGCTGGAAGAGCTGGTTTAGTGACTTCTGAGAAGAAATTTGGATATAAAGAAGCAGTTAAAGAATGATTAAATACTGCCTGATTATGATTAAAAAAGGATTGAAAATCATATAAGGAAAAAGAAAGAGGATGAAAAATAACTTATAGTTTATTAGAACTATATGTTATTTTTAGGAAAAATATTAAAGATAAAAAGGACCAGAAAGAAGCTGGAAGGAGAACAGAGAAACTGTGAGAACAAAAGAGCAAATTTTGCTGAGAACAACTAGGGAAGCAAAAAGGACGAGCAACAGGAAGGTTTGAAGATGCAAAACGTTGACAGAAACACAGAGAAACGTTGAAAAATTGAAGGATCAAAAATTGCCTAAGTAAAACATATGTGGAAGTGCTTGAGATTTGCCGGGAAAACGTGACGGGAATTACGGCAAAACCGTTTGAAACGCGGAGCAGTGGTTTACCTGGAGCAGGACAGCTTGGAGTTCAAACTAGGGTCAGAAAAGGGTCATCTGGATAAACTTTTTGGGCAAACTGTTGAAGCAAGGCGTTTGATTGGCTGCAACCTGGAGCCTACTTAATCAGGTTTTTAAGGGCTTTAACTTGAGAGTTAAAGCCTAAAAAATGGGGAGCAGAAGCGGAAAATTCAGGGCTTTTATTGGCTGAAGTAAGTTTGAAAGTTTAATATATTATAGAAGAAGAAAAACAGGATAGTTTAAGCTTTAAAGAACCAGAGTTCTAAGAGAGGATTTTGGTCTGAAACAAGGGGCTATAAAAGGGAGAGCTATCTGATACTCTTCAGGGACTGGATAAAGTGGATTACAAAGGCCACCAAAGCTACAAAAGGAGCAGAAGACCAAGGATAGGAAGCCAGAGCCAAGTCAGACCACAGGAGCTTAAGATTAAGATAAAAAAGCCCACAACCAAAGTGCCAGAGCCCAAGACCAAAGCAAAGGAGCCAAGATCAAGGAGCAGGAGTCAAAGACCAAGTACAAGGAGTCCAAGATATTGTTAAAGGACTCCAAGGTTTGGCACAAACCCTTTCTTATTCCCTACCCCAAGGAAATATCTCAGAAGGTTTCTAAGGGGATCTTCCTTCTGACAGAGAATAAAGCGCCTATTACAACCCCTATCTGATTTTCCCATGTGAAAAGAGTATATAAGTCTCATGAGTCAATTGCCCCATATTTTCTATCCTAGCCCAGGGAATGAGGAATCATACCGCCTAGGGTGAAGGAAGTTTGCCTCTAGTAAATCTGCCCAGGAGGAGTGGGAGAAGGTGACCAGGCATTTGAAGATGTCAAATAGAGGAAGAGAGTTCATTGGAAAAGAGTTTGCAAGACTACTTCAGGATTGGTATTGGCCTACAGGTGGGCTGGCGCCTGCTGAAGTCCAGGTATACATTGGAGATGCTCACTTGGTGATTGGAAAGGTACTGGAGGAGTTTGCCCTTATGCAAGCCAATTATAAGCTTCTCATCAACCCTTCACCCCTGTTGGAGAATGACAGCTCCTACAAGCCAGTCCCTGGCTACAACCCAGGACACACTATGGGGACAGGTGACCAGAAACCCCACAACAGCCAAAAATTCCTTCTAGGTAACACTGTAGTTATTTTTGTGCTTATTAAGGACCCTTGATGAGTAGGCTACAGGTCAATCTACACCTTCATTGTTGAGTTGGGCAAGGATAGCATCCACAGCTACTCCACTAGCGTCAGTATACAAGATGAACTCTTTATCATAATCAGGATAGACTAAGATAGGAGCCTCCTTGAGTTTGGCCTTCAGCACTTTGAATGCTTATTGTTGGCTATCAGTCCACTCAAAGGGGACGTTGCAAAGCAGTTGGACAAGGAGTTCACTCAGTTCAACAAAGTCAGGGATGAATTTTTGGTAGTAGCCCATCATACTAAGGAATACTTGTACCTCTCAAAGATTTGTGGGAGGTAGCATCTTGTCAATGGCTTCCACCTTGTTATTCATGGGGCGGATTCCAGTCTGAGTGACTTCATGTCCTAGAAACTCAAGACGTTCCTTGAAGAAGGAGCATTTGAAGGGTTTGAGTTTCAGGCCAGCTTCACAGATCTTGACAAAAACAGCCTTGAGATGCTCCAAGTGGTCAGTAAAGGTAGCGCTGAATACGGTGATATCATCAAGATACACGAGGACACAAGAGAGTTTTAGGTCTCCTAAGATAGAGTCCATAGCCCGTTGAAATGTGGCAGGGGCATTGCATAACCCCTGGGGCATACAAGTGGGTTCAAAAAGGCCTTCTGAGGTGATAAGTGCAGCCTTTTCTCTATCTTCAGGAGATAAGTCAACCTGCCAGTACCCCAAAGCTAGATCTATGGCAGAGAAAAACTTGGAACCATCCAGCTGTCTGAGAGCATCATCAATTCTGGGCAAGGGGTACAAATCTTTCTTAGTGAGAGAGTTCAGGCAGCAATAATCCATTACAATGTGGTGCCCCCCATCTTTCTTCTTGAGGATCAGTAATGGGGAAGCCCAAGGACTTTGGGAAGGAGCCAGTAACCCAGCGTCCAGAAGTTGCTTGAGTTCTTTAGACACCTGAGCATCTTCCACCCTACTGCAGCGGTATGGTTTAGCACAAAAAGGAGGCGCATCCCCAGTATCAATCTGATGGATGACTCCTTTAGCTAGGCCATAGTCTGTAGGTCCAGAGGCAAAGATGTCACTGAACTGATCAAGTAGGTCCAACACATCTTTTTGTTGAACAGGAGACAATTGGGGGAAATCAGCAGCAGTGAACAAGGAGAGAACTTGCAGATCATCTTTAGGTAGGTTGAAATCACTGAAAGTTCCAAAGGGGTAGAGGGAGGATACTTGTTCTGCTCCAAGTACACAACCATGACCTACAACCTGGCCTCTGGTTACTTGCATGGGCAGGGCTGTCAGATTAGCAAGCAGTAATTGCACGGGCTCTTTGTGAGTTTGGTCCAAAATTCCCGGACATAGGCGGGGCTCAGTACGACTTAAGGATTCAGGTGAGTAAAGCTCCAAGAAGGACTTTTCAGGCAGCTCATAGGAAATCTGGGAGTCAATCACCACTTGAGAGCCCGGGGGGATGGTGATAGCGGCTGGCACTAGCAGAGATACCCCTTCTTCCGCAGGGCAGGAAGGAGGAGGGGTACACATGTTGGAGGAGTGAGTCCTATACTTTAGGGAGAAGATACCTGTAGGGTACTCAAGCACGCAAGTTTTAAGACATTTGCCTGGAAGGCGCAGAGGTTTCTTAAAAATCAAAGGAACTTCATATCCCAAGAGCAAAAGGTATCCATTTTGTAAGTTTACAATTCTGTTATATTTGCGGAGGAACTGAGTACCAACCAAGAGGTCATAGCTTTTGTTCTCTAGGACCACAGCAGGGGAGGCAATAAGGAGTTTCCCAAACCTCATGGATAGAGCGGAGTAGGCACCAATGGCTCAAGTTTGGGCCATGTCAGCTGTGCCATACAACTGCGTGTAGTTGAGGTCAGGGGCCAACTTAAGCTTCTTCATTAGCTTGGAAGATACCACGTTGACAGGGGAACCCGTGTCCAAGATAGCCTTGATTTTGACCTTTTGTATTGATACTTCCACGCAGGTTGTATCTTTCCCAAAGGGAGGCAAGACTGCCAACACATCTTGCGCAGCCTCTAGCTCCTTTTCCCATTTGGCCAGCATACACCGTAACACAGGGATTTCCTTATACACAGTCTGTAGTGAAAGAGATATGGTTATGTTGTAGAAAAGAGCTTTGGCTAACTCTGCTGCTTCTTCAGAGGAGTCAACCAAGACAGGAGGTCAATGGGCTTGAGCTAGGTAAGGGCGAGTCACCATGGACTTAGCTTTGCTTGGAGATACCCAGAAAGTGGTGGTAGCCTTCCCAGAGCAAAGCTTGTAGGGTACAGGGATAGTTTCCGGAACAGCCAGGACAGAGTAGCCATAACTATCAGAGTCTTCACTATCAGAATTGTCAGGCTCTGAATCACTGGAGAGGTTGTGAAACAGATGAAGAATAGTTGGGCCAGAGGAAGAGGGAGCTTCCTCATCAGACAGAGGATCAGGGGAAGACAGGGGAGATTGGTCAGCAGAGAGTGTCTCTGTTTCTAAGCTGACCTCTCTTTTCCCGCCTGTTCCTTGGGATTGCAACCTTCCACTCAAGGATTAGTGCAAGTGTGTGAGTGGTGTCCAATCTGGCCACAGTTATGACAGTCCTGTCTCTTAGCCTGTCCACTAGTACCCAGAGTCATAATGCACGGCGTACAAGAGGTGGTCCCAGCATTATTGGCCTTGTTCTCACACACCACTGTACCTCCATGTGTCAAATGCATGTCTTGTAAGAGCGTCTTAATACTCTTCATGGAAGTGAGTGAAGCCTTGTGTGCCTTAAATTGTAGGCATAGAAGCTGGTTCACCTTCAAAGCATTTGAACAAGCCGTATAGGCTTCCCGAGGAGTTAACTGTTGACTAGTCTTTAACTGTTGGCCTTCAATGTAGAAAAAATCTGCAAACTCAGCCAGGGTCTCCTTGGGTTTGAATGTGATATGCATAAATGCATCTTTCTTGACTTCTAAACTGAGGTCTCCTCCAAACTCTTCAATAAGGAGGCGCTTCATATCCTCCCAGGTGACAATAGAAGGGAGCTCGGGGACCATGACTTCCTGGCAAGTGGGATGGAGGTAGGTAAGGATGTGTTCCTTCTTGAGTTTGTCAGTAGCCCTACACATTGCAGTTTTGTAAATGGTCAGAAAAGCAGCAATGGTAGAGGTCTTGGGATCAAATATCTGCTTGAAAGTTGGCTTATAATTTGGGTCAATGGACAAAGACAAGGACTGGCTGTTTTCACCAGGGTTGAGGACGTTAATGTGAGGGTTGCCTTCAAATTTGGATTCAGCAGTAGGTTGTCTAGCCCAGAGAAGTTGAAGGCTTTCCTCTAAAGTGTCCAAGGTAGAGCTATTCTGCCCACTAATGTCTCGGGCAGCCGTGGCAGCAATCCCAAATTCATCAATCTTGATTTGTTGTACTGCCAAGGTGCCAGCAATCCCATTGACACGAGTAGCCAGGGAGGTGGCCTGAGTGACCAAGGGGGCAACTTGTCCATTTAGAGTCTCTGTAAAGCGGGAGAGGTTTTGGACCTCTCTTTCCAACGTGTCTTGCCTATCAGCTACATCATTTGTCACTTTGGCAAGTTGATCTAGAGCACGCTCACAGTAGACCCGGGGTTGACCTTCTAAGCCAGGGCAACAACCATGATTGTCATGAGCGGGAGTATTAACAACTTCACCTTCTTCTTCATCTTCAGATTCAGATGACAAACCTTCAGAATTAGAGAGGCGCTGTCTTAAGTACTTGATCTCACCTTGTAGGGTAGTCACCCAATCAGTGAGAGAGGCAATACAAGGGTCAGGCATAGGTTTGACTGGAGGGGGAGGCTGCACAGAAGCTTGGAGTCTAGTGGTAGCCTTGAGCTTGGCAATGGCCTCCCATACTTTGGTTTCAAAATCAGAAGGGGTCCCAACAGGAGGAGCGGGAGGAGTCACCTCAATAAAGGCCACCCGGTTGTCCACATAAGTTTGTATCTGATATAGAGTGTCACCTAGTGCAGCCTTATCCAGACCATATTGATGCTGCAGGTGACGGCCCCAAGTATCAACATGATCTCCTATCAATTTGAGTTGCAAGTTGACATGCTCCCTGAATTGATTGAGTTCACTAACCAGAGTCTCAAAATCCTGCCGATGGTTAAGCAGAAAAGCCTCAATTTGCTCACGCCAGGCTGCCTAATGTTCATCCAATTTGCATAGTCAATCCTTTATGTATCCAGTGAGCAAGGAACAAAGGGAATTCAGGGAGGTGGTTAAATACTTCTGTGACGCCAACGAGTCGCGCTGGTTGTCAGAAATACAAGCAAAGAGACTATGTGACCATTCTTGGTAGGCCATATTTTGAGTGTGGTTATTCAAGACGGCGGAGGCTACTGCATCTAGCAGTTGATTCTGGGATCCCAAGGCAAGTTGGTGGTGGACTAGGGCAGGTTGGATGAACTGGTTAACCAACACACTAATAGTATCCATGGATTCCATCAACGTGGGGGGAGACCAAAGTTCAAAAGAAAGGAGTACAGGTCTTTGGAGGTGTACCTGGGACAGAGGCCAGGGATAGAGTGCATGGCTACTGTACCAGAGTGAAGAAGAGAGCGGGCAGCAGCACGGGCTTGCTCATAGTTGAGAGAGAAAGCAGGAAGAGGGCCCACAAGGGCCCAGGAGACAGAACCAATACCATAGGATTTGCAGGAGCATTGGTAATGTCTTCTAGGGGAGGACTAGAAACTTTGGGTTGATCTGATACTTTGGAAACAAAGAGAGAGGGACCAGAGAATGCGTGTGGGAACAGGGTAACCAAGGGGCTTGCAGCCCCTGTAGTAAGCACCATTTTGTCGTGTTTGGCTCCAGGGGACGACATCCTGGAGGACACGGCGGGAAATCTTTATTACAAAAGATTTGAGGTTTGAAGCTAGCCTTGGGTTAGCCTTCAGGGCAAAATTAAGGGCACATACCTTAATTTCCTGAAAAACAAGATGTAAAAGTCCTTTTGGCAGAAAGAACAGGAAAAGTTTGAAGATTATAAAAGCCAACACAAATGTGGATAAACTTGTCTTTATTAGGAGTAATGATTCTACTTTAAATAGTTGACAAGAAGCGGGGATCACTCAATAGGAAGACAGAGTAGCTGAGGGGGTCACACTGGGATGAGGTCATACCAGGATCAACCACAGACAGGTACAACAATCCAGAATGGGTGGATATTGAACCAGACCCATTTGCAGAAGGCAAAGAATTTCCGAAATCAAAGGCAAAACCAGTCAAATCTTCACAACTATCAATATTTGAAGGGCAAATCAAAATAGCATTAATAGCGCAATTTACGACAATTGATTCAAGTGTTGGGTGCCTCTTTGGTTCAGTGCCATCCCCGGAACTTTGGGAGAGTTTGAAATAATTCCCAGGGGGAGATTTGTCTATTTCACCAGGCAAACCGCCAGTGTCAGGCGTTGGCACCTCAGGGGAATTCTTGGCATCTTACACTGGCGGTTTGCTTTCAGAATCCTGTGGGACAGCTAAGGGTTCAGGTCCTGGCAGGCTGGTAGCAACTTCTTTAATTAGTAGCGGGTTGTTGTGTTCCCAGCCTATGAGTCTGGTGGTCCGCAAAATGTTTTGTCCAGGGTTTGACTCTGGTTCCGTATTTTGAGATTTAGGAGCATCCAAATTGTCATTCCTGACACATCTACCGTATGGGATCATTATTTGCTCATGTTGCTGCTTCTGGAAATTTGAGTAGACTTCCGCATTTGGCTTTGAGTGGCTGGGTAATCAGATTGCAGGTCACAAGCCTGTTTAGTTGGAACCTTTCTGGGGGTTGATCCTATTGTTTTGACATTAAGATATGTGAAGGTTTTTATAGTTAGTTTGGTTACTGCAAATGGTTTATATAGGTGGGTGGTATCCTTGGGAAGATTTTTTGGCATATGAAGTTTAATCCTATTAAAGAGTTGATCTAGATCCAAACATTAAGCCATGGTTATCGATAGCTTCGATATTGATTGCTGAGGGAGTTATTATATAGGAGGGAGATACATAGGTGTTGTAAAATGCTGGGGTTTTTGGGGTACCCTTGTCGCCCATCCAAAAACTTCAAAGGGGTGGTATTTGGTAAGATCTAAACATGTGATCTTCTAGAAGTCTCCTTCTATAGGGTAATCAGGAGTAAAATAGTTGATGGTACTTTTCTTGAGCAGTTAAACAGCTGGCGGAGATTGATTGGTTGTAGTACATTGGTAAAAATATTAAACTGGGAATTTATTTATTTTTTATAAGGGTGGGTTTATAAGAACAGGGATTTCGAGGTGATTTGATATTTTGGCGAGGATTTGCCAATTGGTGGAATCTATTCGCTGCGGAGGCAGTTTGGCTCGATGATCGTTGGGTCAGATTCCAGCGCAGTTATGATGGTTGAGGAAAAAATTTAAATGGGATTACAGAATGGATTTTATTAGCTGGATGAGGATTGGGCTTATAAATTATAGTGCAAATGTCTAGGAGGAGGGGGCGACGTTGATTATGGGAGTGACAACGTTGTAGTAGCCCAGATACAGGGATCCGGTGACGAATGGCACAATGTACAGGGCCAGCAGTGCAATTGAGATGATGATCCACAGGGTGAATGTTATGGAGGAGTGGCCCGTGTAATGGAACACCGTCATGAAGAAGAGTGAGACCATTGCGATCAAACTAAGTACATCCCCTGCAGTGCGATTTCCCTGCCCAAAGCAATTCATGGCCACCCCCACCGCCAGTAGCAGAAAGCCATCCAACAATGTGCGCTCGGCTGCGATGGCAGATCGGAAGCGTGTATGCTAAACGGTTAGATTAGCAAGATTGAACCATACCTGAGTTGCAATATATTCGGCTTGATTGGCTTCGACCTCAGCGCTTGAGCTGGGCTCGAGTGGCTTGGAGGCTGAGTACTGGAAGTAGCGCAGCGCAAATGATGACAGGAACCACAGCAAGAACACCACAAAAACTGTACTAAATTGTATCAAATACTCTCGTTGAAACATATTCTGCTCACCATCCCCCATGCCCCTGCTTTAAATACCAACCACCACCCCATCAACGCCGGAGTTTATTTGCAACGGACAAGTACCTTTTTGATCTGAAACCCGATTGCTTTGTCTCTAAACTGATTGATATTTCCCTACTGGTTCTGTATGACCCTTCTCTATTTACACCGTCCCAGCCTTCAGTTCCGACTTCTGTTTCTGTCCCGTCAAAACGGATCAATCTAGCTTCCATTAAAATAACAATTCGAAATTTATTTCTCAATCTATAAAAAGCCCTCGAATACTCGAAAATATTTCAGAACAAGCAACTTCATTGGCTCGTGGCCAGACATTTCCCCGTTAAAGTCTCAAACCAACAACTTAAGGACATCGACTCTAAACAAAGTAACAACTGCCTGTCTCCAACTACATCCAAAGCCCCAATCCACTTCCTCACCTTTTCGAGAAACTCAGACTTTGATGTAACCAGGCCAGCGGGTCTAGCCAATCATATACAAGAACAGCTTCAGTTTGATACCAATTAAAGCCACCACTTTCCATCTTTAGACATATAGTAAATCCTGTTGGTTCATCGAGAAAAGTCGGTAACCATAAAGAAATATGCAATAACTGCAGAACTCGATTCCCACATTGGAGTTATACCCCAGCCAACTTCTAATCACATATGCTCCAATAGCCAAAGTCAAACTTCTCCCAGTCTCATGCAGCAATTGAGTGTATTAGGTTTTATCTACATCCCATCATACACCCAAACCCCCTTTGGAAGTTCCCAGTCAAAGGTGTAGAGCTCAATTCATCTTGCGCGTTGCAGAAGTATGGCTTTAACCCCAATGGTAATTAAGCCAGCCTGTGATCACCCGTCAGAGTTGATCCAGATTACAATCACCACACTCTTCCAACTTGATCAAAGTGCAACCACCGAGCTCGTAAGAGGCGGCGATCCCGATATCCAAGCCAGTGGTTGCAATCCAAGGCTCGGTGGCAATGGTTTTCACGCCAGCGGTTCCTAACCATATCCGGCAGCAATCCCCAATATCTATTGTTTTAGATACCCAAACATAAAAATAAAAATATCACATCCCAATACTTATGTTTAAGCGCAAAGAAAATCAAATAACACTCTCACAAAACATGCAATTACTCCCCCCTTGAAACCCTGTTTCTCTGAGCATAACTCTGGTAGAAAGTGGCTCCAACACCTGATCCAGGTATTCTACTAGGACAACGCTTCGATTTTTGTAAACGTTCTATTTCAGCAGAATTACATAAATATTGGGAAATGATATCAGAACCATATAATCATTTTTTATAATAAGGGATTGTATAGTGCATGCTGTGGTGTTCAGGGGGATAGGCACCCTAATATATGGGGAAATATTCCTGAAAATGAGCTAAGCTTCATATATGGATATAATTAGCTGTGAAATATCAGCTGACAGACTTGGTTTGACACATACTGGCTACAGGATTCTCTTAAGGATCATAACTTTTCTAGAAAGTTGCCATGCAGTTTTAATACTCCCCCCATTTAAAAAAGCCTTATCTTCTGATCAGACGTCTTCTAAGATGCCATCAGGAGCTCAGACACCAAACTGGCATGTTGGCTATCTGAGGTAGGCGAGACTTCATTGTGCTGCTTTCTTCTGGATTGGCAGGGACATATTCAGTTGCAGTACATGGGTTTTTCTTATCAACTTTTTCCCAATCCTTGGACCCAGTTGGTGATATGATTGTTCACCCTGAGAATGGTTGCAGAGCCTAGTTATTGATTCAGAAACTTACTCTTTTCCAGGTTCAACACTCACATTAGTCTCTCCTAAATCATGGTGTTTGAATGGTATGATGTTGCCCCTAACTTTTTAGAAACCTGGGCATCTTATTCCTGGAATACTTCTATGATTTTTGGTGTATCTCAAGGGGCACCTTGCATGAGATTTTAAGGCATGGTCCATCTATAGCTTTGATACCCTTAGGTTGTGTGCCATTTACTAGTTCAAAAGAAATTTTTCCAGTGGCCCTGTTAACTTGATCACAACCTACCACAAGGACCAACAGTTGCTGTTTGGGCCATCCTTCTGGCAGCTGTAGCAAACTCAACCCCCTGGTAGTCAACCACCATGAGTTTAAACCCAGCATAAATCTGTGTGTAAGCAATCTAAGCTAGCTTTTACTAGTGATTCAGGGGCAACCCCCAGAAACCAAGGTTAGACCCGCTGGGAGTTGACTCTTGCTAACAATTTCATCTGCCTAAGCACCAACCCAAGGGAATAATCATATGCAAGTTGGCTATTGACCTGAACTACCAATGAGAAAGCTCCTAAAAGTAAAAGCGGCCAGACAGCTGTTTTTAAACCCAACCCGATCGGATGGATATGGCATACCCAAACTTATGCACCTTTGATTAGCTGCTAATGAATATACATTGATATTGTCATGGCCCAGTTTACCCCCAGGAGACCCTTTAGTCAAGGGCCTATCCAAAAAGACCCAGTGAATGATGGGGCCATCCTTGTCGCATGGTTAGCAGCAGTAGCCCAAGAGTGCAATGCTTTTATATAGGGAATCATTTTTTCAGTGAGCCCCAGCATGACGAGCTAGGCAGACCCAAAATTTTCTGCAATCATATAGAGGAATGGAAGGGAAAAGGGTGAGCTCTCCAGTTGCCGTGCTCATGGGCTCGCTTGATAGGACAAGTTGGCGGATTTGAGCAAAGCTTTGGTATGAAGGGGGAGGTACAGAGGCAGGATCTATCTCCTTGCCTAGGGGTGTGGAGGAAGGAGATGGTGCAAGCACTGGTTCTGTGGAGGCATCAGGGCCATGGTCAGTTCCCCAGGGCTGGCGTTGAAGCTGCAAGAGCTCCCAATTCAAAAGTGGCAACCATATAAAATCTGTAATGATGTAAAATATTCTGGGATATGTAAGGTGCACAATCTGCATCAACTTGCAGCTGTTTATCAGAAGATATCAACAGGGAGGGAATTCCCAAATTCCCCAGCAATATACTTCTGGGGAATTGTCTTTTGGCTAGGTAAGGCTGTTAGAGTAAAACAGTAAGCCAAATTATTTAAAGAGATGCAATGTGGATAAAATAAACAAATCATCAATTGTTTGAGGAGCAGGAGACCAAATTGGGAGGACAGCTTAATCATCTTGGCATAGTGGCAGTATAGCAGAAGATGGAGGTAAAAAATTTCAGAATGCAAGTGATTTGCAGGGGTAAATCAGAGAAAGAATCCAAAGGTGTCAACCTGTAAAGAGTGGGCCAGGTTGTGGCCATGGAATTGATGGCAACCTTGACCACAACAAAAGCTAATCTCTCAAAGATGGGGGCAAACAGCCCCAGATGATCCAACATTTTTTTTGGGAAAACCTTCTTTTATTTGAGTGACATTAAGCTATCTAGAAACAAGTTTCTAGAGGGGAATGGGGAAAGTCTTAAGGGAGTCCAGGATGGGGGAGGAGGGTTTTTGTGGCATCTGATTGGTTGGCAAGGATATTTTCAGCAGTTGGAGAGCCTGCATTGGGATTTGAGTCAATGGCGCCATAATTCAAAAAATTCCAGCAACCATCAGGTCAAGCACTGCCATCCCCAAATAATGTATAGCAAGTGATTTTCTTGTCATAACTATTTGGATAAAAATATGGCAAGTCCAGATTTTCCAGGGCTACTTGAGCAACCCCAGCTTTGACCCATTTTTTTGTCAACGACAGCATTTAAATTGTCTATTTCTCTCAAGGGTTTGGCAGCAGTTCTTTGCTGGTTTCTGGTCTTATGGGGGTGCGCCATTTCTTCTATCTGGCTTTCTACCGTAACAAAGGCATCCCAATTAGCTAGCTCATCACTTGGCACTGTTTCCTGGAAAAGCCGCCATCTGCCTGGTTACTCAGGGGCAGCAACACCCCATTCTTAGGCCCTGGCACTTGGTTCAAACCTTGTGGTCCTTTTGGTGACTTTTGGGGCCAAAACTTCCCAACTTCTGAGGGTTTTAGCTGATTAGAAACATATGTGACAGTTAACAATGCTTTCCTGGGTACTGCCACAGAAGGTTCCATCATGCCAGGGATTATCTGGCCAAGAAGGAAGGCTCAAAAAGCCAACAAACCATTAACAAAATTGACCCAATTAACAGATTTAAATCAAACAGTTGGTTTATAAAGGGCTGTGGCTGCTTGTCAGGATTGGCAATTCTCCCCCTCTGGAACCCCAGGCCCAAGAGCGGGAATCAAACCCTGAACCTGGATCCCCCCAGGCCGCCGGGCCTATGGACCGCGGGACTGCCCGCCCGCATTTTTCTGGGATCAAGCCCCCGCAAGCTGACACCAAAGATGATGGCCCATGCAGTGAAACAGACCAAGCTGAGGAAATTATTGCACCAAGTGGAATGCCAATCACAGCACCTAATGGAGGTACCAAAGCAACAACTATTAGCTTCATGAGGTTGAAGTCTAAACCAGCAACCAATCAGGAGCCAACCCAGGAAAGAGGCACAGGCCTGTGACCCGGCCCCATGACCACAACACTAGAACAAGATAATCAAGTAGCTAAATTGGGAGTCACAACCAATTAAAGAACTCCCGGGCCAAGCGCCATTTTGCTGCCTTTAGACCCAAATCCCCAATTTCCCCGGCCCTGCCTTTCCCAATGCCCTAATGACCCCCCAACAGAAAATGTTAAGTTTGGAGGTGGGGTGCTATATAGACCCAAGGAACCTGTGCTCCAAACTTATTGCCATTTTTAAATAAAGGTTATGTTACTTTGGCTTATACTGCTATTGCCATATTTTGTATTTGCTGTCTATCAATTCAGTTCAAGATCTCCCAGACCTCCTGCCCCACCCCTGCAGTTTTCTTCCCACCTGGTGCACCCTTTGGACCCGTTCACTTCACTGATTATCCCTTGACACCCAAGTACAAGGATTATAAACCAGAGAAAATCCTTGAACTTGACCTGCTAGCCCGCATCCAATCCGCTATTAGATACAACCGCCAAGGCCCATGGATATTCTCTACACTAAAAATATTTAGAGGAAAATTCAATTATCTCCCGGCCTACAATATCTACATGGAACCACCTGTAACACCCAAACTGATGACAGCCTCTTCACTCAACCTTCTAACCAACCATACCAGCAAGCTTTTTGGTATAGTGTACATCACCCTCATGGGGGTGGTGGATACCATCATACCAGCCGCTGGCCTGTGGTCTTGGGTGGGGAAGTCTGCTTCCTACCTTCTAAAGTTAGCTCCTCTCTTGTGGTGGGCTCTGCCTGCAAAAACCCCGGCCCAAGTTACCCTCAAGAACGGCGGGCCAGCTGCCTGAGACTGGATCCCTGACACTGCTTCAGTCTGCCAGCTGAAACCAAGTTCTCCTTGCAAACTGATGCTGATAAATTGACGGAATTTGAGGGTTACCAGATACAAGCTTATTAATCAGCATGGTTGTCAGAAATTGGTCACACAAGGGTTCTTTGCAACCTGGACCAGATTCTCACTTGACAATGTGGAAGGAATAGGATCCTGGGATCCAGGTGGTATTGCTTAGTCAATTTTTGATATATATTGAATAATTTTCACTGTTTCAACTCTAAGAGCTGAGTCCTCCCAAAAATTTTACTCAATAAAAATCAAATATCCCTTGGTCTAATTTACTTTTGAAATGCATCCTGGAGTTGGATTGTTGCGCTACATTCCCTAAGATCTGATTCTTAGCCAGATCATTACTAGAAGATGGGGCCCTGCAGTTGGAACTTTGTTGTTGGCACCACCCAATGTTAATTCAATGCCTGCTGATCTTGGAGCAGTTTTCCTGGTCTTTGGACCTGAAAACTGTGTTGCATCGCAATGTCCAGAACTTTATTCTGAAGATACTCTGATGCTTTCACCGGCAATTTATCTTGGGCTACTTTGGTTGGGATGAATTGTTTTACTTAACCCTGGTATCTCATTTGGAAATTTTACAAACCAGTATTTGAAGCTGCGTTGGTGGTTAATCATTAACTCTATGCGGATTTGGGTGGTCATTCCCCACCACTTAGAGACAGCTTCTTACTGTCCTGCAATTTCTGTCACAGTAGTAGACACCAGTATATCCCAAACCCAACCAAGGAGCTTGAGGGTGCACAATTGGTGGGAGATGGGCATTTTTGACATGGGGAGCATGGCAACGGCAAGCTCCAAGTTGGTACTGGATGGAATTGTCAGATCTCTTGATTGGGGTAGGTTCAGGAGACTCAAAGCTTATGCTGGCCAGCCAGGACACAAGATATAAACAGAGTACCCTCACTGGAATATGGGGCTTCATGTTTTGACTGGACACAATCTATCTACTAACCAGTTATTTTTGAATGTATATAATTTATTGTGAATTAGGAAAGGGAAGTAAAATTTGTTGGATCAGTTTGCTCTGGAGAAAATTATCAGCTTAAACGCTGTAGGGAATTTAGGGGGAGGAGGAGAAGGGTTGCCCATTGGTTCTGCACATTCTGATGGTGTGAAAATTTCTTACAGGCCTGTAGCAAGCTGCAACCTACACAATTAGAAGAGGTGAAGGTTTGGCTAATGGAAAAGTTACTTAATTAATTTCAAGCCTTGGCTGATGTTTCTTGTTGACATGGATGTAAGGTATTACCCAGGTTTGGTGGTTTTTATCCTTTAATTGGATACATGGAGCATTTTTTGTGTAAGGGATCAAACCTTGGGCAGCCAGCCTATCATTTTCAGGGAACACACAGGCCGCGGGTTTAGAGGGCAGGGCCCACCACAAGATTGGGGCTAACTTTATAAGGTAGGACATGGACTTCCCTACCCAGGACCATGGGTCAGCGGCCAGGATTATTCTGCCAATCACTCCAGTGAGAATGATGTACACAATCTCAAGCAACTTGCTTATGTGGTCAGTTAGGAGGTCAGAAGAGGAGGCAGGCATTGGCTTGGGGGTCACAGGGGGTTCCATATCAAGGTGTTAGGCAAGCAAGAAGTTGAACTTGCCTTTAAACAGCTTGGGCTCTGATAGAATCCAGGGGCCTTGACAGCTATATCTAGTTGCGGATTTTACGTGGGCCAAGGGATATAGTTTGAGAATCTTTTCTGGGGTATAGTCCTTATACTCAGGCTTTAATGGGTACTCTGTGAAATGAATAGGGCCAAAGTAAACACCTGGTGGACAGAAATCTGTGTGCAACAGGACAGGCAGGCAGTGATGTTTTGTACTGAATTGATAGATGGCAAAGATAAAATAAGGCAATAGCTTTGGAAACCAATATGGCTTAACCTTTATTTGAAAATGTCAATAAGGTTGGAGTGCAGGGTCTATAGGTCTATATAGCACCCTGCCTCCAAACTTAGTATTTTACATGGGGTTTTTATCAAGGTATTAGGAAATGTGGGGGCAGATGGCCAGGACGCTTGGGTTCAGGAGCAGTGAAATGGCACCTTGGCTGGGAGTTCTCTCATTGGGTGGAATCCCTGAATTGGCTACCTGATTATCTTGTTCTTGAGTTGCAGTCATGGGGTCAGGCTATGGACCTGCGCTTACTTCAGGTCATGCATCCTGATTGACCACTAGGGTGGTCTTCAAGCCCATGAAGCAGACAGTAGAAATTTGTTGCCTCCATTAGGTGTCTTGATTGCTCCTTCATTTAGTGTGATGATTCCTTTGGTTTTTCTGGTTTTCCTCTTTATAAAATCATCCCTGGCCTTGGCTTGTGGGGGTTCAGTCTCAGAAAAATGTGGGTAGCCAGCCCATTGGTCCTCAGGGCTGGCGGCCTGCAGGGAATCAGGACCAGGGTTCAAATCCCAGCCCTGGGCCTGGATTTCCAGGGGAAGAAAATTGACAATCCTGACATTTTGGTCCTTCCTTATCCATAGTGCTTATCTTTTGGATCTGATTGTTCACTTTGGTGGTTTCAGAGCCACTGGCAATTGATTCCACATTAAATTTATAATTCAGACTTAAATTGTGATAGTTTGAATTGATTTTTGAAGTAAAATTTATATGCTCTACTTGGTTTTTGAATTTGACTTCAGAATTCATATTAACACTGTTTTGCATTTGTTTTTAAGTTTAAATATGTCTTTGTTATGTAGCCGTTATTTAAACTAATGTTATCAATTAACGGTTTAAATTTCACATTTTTAAATGCAATTATGCTAGCCAAATCTCCCAAACTATCTGAAACACATTTTCACTAATTTTTTCTTCTAATTTGTTGCTGTTTCCTTATGGAGAAGAAATGTGATTTCTTACAAGAACATTGATAACAAGCTTTTTTCAAATATACTGGGTTTACACTCTAAAGTATATAAGTAAAGAGAGCCAAATACAGCAGTTTTTAGAGCTATGGCGCTAAGAAAAATCAACTCAGATTTAAACAGAATAACAAACTAATAAATTTATGTGGATTAAAAATAGTTTTAGGTACAGTCCTATTTTGTTTAAATCTGAGTTGATTTTGCTTGGCGCCACAGCTTTGAAAACTACTGTAATAAAGAAACAATAAAAAATATCAAAGACTAAAAAAGAAGAAGAGTTAATAAAAATGGATAAAGTATTAGTCAAAAGAGCCACCAAGATTGCTTAAATGTGATCAAGATATATATTTTTAGTACATCTGGCAAGGACTGAAGTTCAGATATCATCATAATTTTCAAAGCCTTTGTATATTTGAGTTAGGAGCCCTTATCTTTTACGCCAGTCTTGAAGAGGCAGTCAGATCAGGGCTTCTATATATTTATATGATGCAGAATCTTGTTTGATTTGGGCTTTTTCTCTGGAAACTAGGTCCAAATTTGGTGTGCCATTATTCAAGGGAAGAGGTGCTCTTGAATAACCTGTCTTTAACCTTCTTGAAGCAGTTTTAAATAATTGAGCCATTGGATTTTATAATCTGGCATGATTCTTGAAAAACTCCAACCCATACAGCCTCAAAGTACTCAATGAATTAACCCAAGGCCTCCTAGTTGACAGTGATATATGAAAGACACATAAGGGCTTCATAGGAGGCATTCAAGTCCTCTTTTTTCATCAGATACATGAAATTAAATCATTTTAAAGTGTCTTAAGCCTCTTTACTCCCTTCAGTATTGGCAAGCTCATTGATATCAGTGCACTCTTTTAAGGCAGCAACAGAGTGCTTGACAGAAGTGAAAATAATATCCCTGGGGAGAGCTCTTGAAAAACTTGCTAAAATAATTGGCCTGATGTGAGAGAGGGGGTTAAACTAACTTAGTTTGGCTCCCATCTCAGAGGAAATATCTACCAGGATACACCCAGTGCAACACTGGGATGGCCTCTCAAGCAGGGTTTCAAAGGAACAAAGAGGATTTTACTGCATGGAAATAGGCATTGGAAGCCATTAGGAGTGCATCCAACAGCAGCCAAGGAGTACAAATAGAGGATGATGCAGGCCACAGTGGGAAGGTGTCAACAACATGAGGGTCACTGATCACTGCAGGTGGGAGGACAGGCTCTTCTGAAGCAGGAGAGTAGTAGTCCACCTCTTGGGTCAGTGTGTAATCCCCCTTTTCTGGGACAAGGCTCTGACAAAGATTATAACCAGAGGACATAGTGTCCTTGGCCTTGCCAGGGAGATAATTCATAATGTACAGAAGACTGATGGGATTCTCCCAAAAAGAGTTCAAGGAAACTGTCAGGTCCTTCCACACATCTGGGGAAGCAGAGCTCAGAAACAAGAGAACAGGCAGCACCAAAAATTTCACAAATTCGAGTAGTGGGATGATCATATTGTTGTTGGGCCTGGAATTTGGTAAACTTCCAGGAGATTTGAACTATCTTAACACTTAAAATCAAGAGGATAGAAGGGTATTTTTCACTTAAAATCATAAACCAAAGTTCATATTTTAAGATGCTGAATAAGAAGCCCACACAGTGCCTGTTAATATCAATTTAATAAAGTTCAGAGCTTTTTTTCTTTAAAATGAAGAAAATTCAATTTAAAGTAAGTCATTATATGATTTCTATAAATGAATTTAAGTTTGAACCCATTCAGCATAAGTGTAAACAGGGGTTCTGGGTTTTAACCTGCTCTTAGAAGCAAAAAAGGTATGTGTAGGGTGTTACTGTTGATGTTTTCTCTAGGAGAAGGTCCAGAAGGGTCCAGCAACAGGAAGAGACACCAGAAGGTACAAAAAGGGTTATTTTACCTTTCTGTTAACTATTTTTAGGCAACTGTGGGTTCTCAAAAAATCTTGAAAACTTTATTAGAAACACTTAAGCTTTTATTTGAAAATAGACAAGCAGAGATCCCAGGGGGACCTGTTTAAAATTTAAGAGATAAAATTGACAATCTTGGGGCCACTGGAAGCAAGGAGCCTCCTGGTTGGCTGCCAGAGATTTTTGCATACTTAAACCAGGGGAATTGATGAGTTTAAGACCAATTTCCTCAACCAACTTTGATTGTCCAGGGGTTGGGAGTGGGGAAGGGCAGGTCAGGTCAGATCCAAATATTTGGGGCAGGAAGAGACCTTTGTATTGGAGTGTTCTGATTGGCTAGTATGCATTTGTTTTAAATATGGGTGAAACCATGCTAACAAATAGTCTAAATTAATTAGATTTTCTTCCCAAGTTGGGCACAAAATCCGGGAGTCAATAGGCGCAGTCTGGGAGGGGTATGCAGGAAAATCTCTCATCAATTGTGTGCACCAAATCTCCTAGTGAATTTAGAGGTTTGGCCAGAATCTGGGATGATTTCTTAGTTCTTTGAAGGAAAATGTCCCTATCTAAAGACAAAGGGGAAGTAACTTTACACCCAAGCCTGCTCAAAACTGACTACCAGATGTCTGTAATAAGATATAATCTCAGCCTGCTTTATTGGATTGGCACTCAATTCATCAGTTCTTAAAGCATAATAATGATCAGTGAAATACCTCTGGAGCTTTTTTGAATCCCCAAGAGAGACAAGCTAGGAGTCATTGAGGTTGATAAAGGCATTTTTGGCACCTTTGGGTAAGGTTTTATAATTGGTGGTGAGAACAACCTTGAAAAGATAACAGAATATAGTGTTGAGTATATACTTCTTGTGAAGTATAATAAACAAGATAAATGGGAAATTAAGAAGAGAATGATACTTTATTGGATATGAATATAGATAATATATAGTATCATGGAAAGCCACATACTGCCCATGTACGTCATGGAGGTCATGGGGCTTATCTGAGTAATGTTCTTCTTGAGTCATGAGGCTTATTCAAGTTGTGTTCCTTTTAGATTCTGGATTGTTTGATCTCTGTAATAGATGGGCAAATGATAGGAGTGCCACTGAGTTAATAATTAGTCAGTGAATTGTATAGTGGTCCATTTGGTGAACTACTTGGGGTGTTAATTCCCCAAGAGAGAGTAATCAAAGATGTTGTAACAATAGGATGTTAAAGGATTCCAAATAGTTTACCTCTGTTGTTCTCCACATTAAAGCCCATAAATCTGATAAACCCATATTTAATTAGCCTTGCAGGACATCCAAGGTTGTCACATTTGAAATTTTTATACAGAAAACCTACTTTTTGTAATCAAAACTTAAGTTTTACCCCTTATAGATAAATCTAACAACCTACTTTTGGTATGATAGTGTAGCTCTCTGGGTAACTGACAGTCACAACAAAAGCATCATGCCTATTACAGATGTTATTGATGTTATAGATATAACACATATCAATCTTAGACCCAGAAGAAGTACCAGTGTCACAAATGACATTTTGTTTCTCATTTTAAAGTGGAGCCATATTCAGGAAGCAAACCAAAGACCCCATATTATGCAACCTATCAGCCCAGAGGGCTGGCACCCACGTTTTTTGGGATCAAATATGAGGGTTATTTGATTATTAATCCACAGAACAGGGTAGTTTTGCCAAAGTCTGAGGGAATCAAAGCCAAACTATGCCACCTAAATTCTAGATCTGCACAGAGATAGCTGCTTGCTAAATGAAGATTTTGACATATTCAAAATAAAAAAACCATCAATAGAAACCAACAGGCATTAATTCCCAGCATTGATATTAGCTTGTATTTGGCTGACCTGCCTGATTTTTGGAATAAGATTTATAAACATGAAGCTTCCTGTATCTATTTGCTGATACCAGCCAGTCACAATCTGCTCAAACCCAAAGCTTCTCTGACACCCAGCTTCCTGCCAACAGACTTCCCAAAGTCCATATTCCTGTTCCAAGAATGAAGCCTAGAAATTTAGTGTAAATGTCCTGTCAAGTTTGGATAAGGTATTATTTTCATTCTGGTAATAAAATTGTGATTAACCTTTGGTTCTGTCATGGCCGGCAGCTTTCATGTACCAAGGTACTGAAGGGGAGCTTAATCCATCCGGATATTGTGTAACAAGAGCCCAGTAGAGGAATGGAGAAGAAAGGGTTAGGTAAAGCAACCAGTAGCTAAGGGACTGTGACAGATCCAGGAAATCCATGCTTGCTTTTTCATTATCCTGGTCTGACTCTTTTACGGTTTGACGGGGAATCCTTTATGTAAGCTTTGATGAGCTTGGATTCCGGGCAAGCAATCTTGGCGTTAAACTTGTCGCCATCTGGTGATCACTTCCACGTTTTTTGCTTCACATAGTCTTAGCTACAGACCATCTCTTTCATTCCATGGTAGTCTTATTTCAGTCAAAAGCCAAAAACACAAAGCATAAAAAGATTGAGGTGAAAGCAACCATTATCACAATAAGCATCCTTTTTTTATTAATTATTATCCTGTTTCCATTATATACCAATTGGGGTACATTTGGCTGAAAACCCCTCTGGTTCTGCAATCATTCTGGATTCCTATCACATGGTTTATGACATAACAGCGTCATTCAATCCAGATCTTAACCAAAAAGATCTTCACACTCTTAACCTATAAGAATGTGCCCTAATACATTCCAGAATTGCCTGATTCTTTCCGTGGAAATGTATTGCTTTGGCTTGAAGCATTCCAGACTTCCAGCGCCAAAACCCTGTGGAATATACATATTCCTGATCCAAGCTATCCTTGTTCCAACTGGGAACCAGCTGATTAATCCTGAATGTATAGACATCATTGTCTACATTTAGTTATTTTTGCATTTAATGGGTTTTTGCCTTAAAAACCCATTAAACTGCTTTGAAACTCAAACCAGGCGCCACCGCGGCGCCCAGCAATTTCCCCAGGCGGCGCCCCAGCGCCTGAGAAAATTTGATAGCGGCGCCTCGGCGCTTTGCAAATCCATTAGGCGGTGCGGCGGCGCTTTTAACCCAATGAATTTGCCAACACGGTGCTTTTAAACCACAATTCAGGGATTTACTTTTGGCTAACCTTAACCAAACTTCTTGACACAGTCAAGGCAATTAAACAATATAATTAAATCCTCATTAATTATATTCCAAGCATATATTAATTAACTTTCCCAGTTAATTAATCCGTTTGAAGACAACAAGTCTTTACTTGACATAGTCTAGTCCATTTTGGCCCTATGATTAAATCCTCATTAATAATATTCCAGGGTATATATATTAATTAACCTTCCCAGTTAATCAATCAGTTTAAGACACCTAGTCTTTACTTGACACAGTCAAGTCCATTTTGGCCCTATGATTAAATCCCCATCAATCATATTCCAGGGTATCAATTAACCTCCATGGTTAATTAGACGGTTTTAGACACCTAGTCTCATAATCTGAATTGTTCAGATTATTCATTACAGCCCTCAATTAGTACAGCCTAATTGATTCCTGGGTACCAATTAACCTCCATGGTTAATTAGACAGTTTGAGACACCTAGTCTCATAATCTGAATTGTTCAGATTATTTATTACAGCCCTCAATTAGTACAGCCTAATTGATTCCTGGGTATCATTACTACACTGGAAAGTCTCTCCAAGGCCAATCCTATTGTTTTGAATTTCAACCTATGAAATTCATCACAATTCAACCTCTTTGTGAAACCACAGCCCAATGTGACTGTAGTACGGTCACAGGGACAATAAGCACCAAGGTTGGGAATGACAACTTCAGCCAGACTGAGGATGGTCAGGATGACCATCCAGCTCTACTGTGGCCGTAGGGCTGAGGAGGAGCAGGGAAGTCATAGGGAATGCCAGCCATTCCAGGATCTGGACCTGGCTGGTAGTCCATGGGTGTAGGTCTAGGGTGGTACTCTAGTATTCTGGTTTGGCTTCTTCTCAAGTGGTGTATAAATTGTAATCCTGATAAAGCAAACAAAACTGAAAGATTCATTTGCTTTATTTAACATTGTCTGCACTTGATTTGAGTGTGGGAAAGTGAGTTTTATACCACTCATCTGGTCTACCTTGGAAATTATTACTTCCTACTTTTGGTGAGCCCTTGATGTCCCAACTCTTGGGTACTGACTTCTGGGAAGTAATGGGGAGCAGCTTGGGAAGTGATTATTGGGATCTTAGTGACTTGGTCTGAGCAGGGGAATTATGTTGGCAGCTGGCAGATAATTGACTGGCCTCATTATTATGAGATTTTACTTGGTTGGGGAAAGAGGTTGGGGCAGTACCAATTAATTCTTCATGTTTTGAATCAGTTTTAGTTGATTGGTGATTATTTTCAATCTGATCACAACCTGCAAGTAATTTTGAATCCTGCAGCTTAACTGAGGTGCTGTGAACAGCCAATTTATTGGCTTTATTACCAGCAACCTCAGTTGCTGCAAGATTATTTCTGAGCACCTCAGTGCAATTGGTGGCAGGAGAAACAGGAACAGCAGCAGGAACCAGCAATTTTACAGATCTGCTGTTTGCATTATGCAGCATATCTGCTTGATAACATATCTTCTTCAGAACCAAGCAGATCTGATTCAGGGAGGCATTGGGTGCTTGCAGCCCAATTTTAGTATTAGGGCTGGGTTCCCCAATACCAATGAGAGCTGTAAGCTCCCCTGGGCAAGTATTTAAACTGGCCCCAGTACATGACCTGTTCCCAGGTCAATTTAAACTGCCCAAATAGGCCAGGGCAGTTCAAATTGGCCCTTGTCTGCCCTGGTGGGTGGTTGGGGGTTTGAATCCCCCAGCAGGCTTTTGCAGCCACCCTTGCTTTCACTTGGCAGCTGGGTATGGGGTTTCAAAACCTGTTCCTGGCTTCAATTTACTGGCTCTTACAGGTTCAACCAGATTTTAGCCTATCTCATCCTTGTTTTGTATCTTTTCAATACATTGTCAGCAGGTCTTTCTGCTCCTGTATTGCCAATCACTGAACCTGCGGACTCATCACTTGAGCTATTTTTCTTCCTGGTGCTCTGTTTGGCCCTGTAAATTTCACCAAATTTTCACCCAATCTGTCTTATTCTGGATCCAACCTTGAAAAATAATTATGGATGACCTCCTTACCAGAACTAGCATACCTGAACACTACAACTATGAGGGCATCTGATACATAATCCAACTGAAATTATTTAGGAATAAGTTTAAGTACTTTCCTGCATAACTAATCCTAATGACTTCTCCTGTCATTCCCCGGCCCAACTGCCTGCAAGATTCTGTTACAGTGGTTTTTAAAGCTATGGCACTAAGAGAAACCTCACATCTGTAAGCAAAATCAACTCAGATGCAAACAAGATTTAAAATTTTGAATTTATATTGATTAACAATATATTTGGGTTCACTTCAATTTTTTCTGAGATCCCTTGATTTTTAAATCTCAGTTGTTTTTGCTTACAAATGAGTTTTTTCACTAAGCATCATAGCTTTTAAAACTACTGTATCATCAATGGGACCACCTCTACTCAAATATTTGGAGTATTATAAATTACTTTTAATAGCTTAATGAGCTCTATGGTGCCCACTTCCAGACCTTGGTCTATGCTTTGACGCTCTTTCTCTTATGCTATTAGGTTGACATCAAACTTGTGGTGGGGGCTACCCTCTTTTCATGGATAAAGACATCTTGACAGGCATTGTTCACCCCAAGAAAAACCAACAGAAAGGAGTCATCAACAAGAAAAAACCAATGAAAACCTACACAGACCTGAATCAAGCCATTGACAGGAAGTGGGTGGTGGCCAAGCAGGTTCACCTCCAAACAGGGCCCAAAAACCTGTGTTAAGGCCCAAAAACCCAAAAATCAGGTAATTTGGTGTTTTTTTGGCCCAAAAATTGATTTATGATATCAGAAACTTTTTGCTCACTTCTGAATGTTTGATTGTCATGATTCACCCTGCTGATTTTAGCATTCTCATCCAACCTATATGAGCTGAGTTGTAGCTCCTGAAAACCTTCCTGACAACCTGCCTCCAGAGGAGACCGACCTTCAGCCAGGGGGGGTGTCTAAACCGCAGGCTCAACCCACCAGCAAGGTTTCAACCAAGCAGGTTTGTGACCCGCAATCTGATTACCTGGTCACTTGAAGCCAGACTAGGAAGTCAACTTGAATTACCAAATCCATTAACAAAAACAGATGATGATCCTTCACAGTGGATACCTTGATTTGGCGCTTGACTCATTAGCAGGATCAAGTCACCCCCTCTTTCATCCAGCCGTGTGGTCACCAATCATGTTCCTGCTATCCATTGATTCATAATAGCTATATAATCACTATCTCACAATAAAGATTATTATCTATCTTCTAAATATTTTCCCCGTGTAACTCTGCTAAAACAGCACAGTTACAACATTGGTAGCACAGGTAGGCTCTCCATCCTACCTTATCTTGAAAAATTCTGCCTGTTGCCCGCACACGCCACGGCCAACAAATCCTCAACAGAATTATGTCTGGCCTCCTGCCCAACTGGACGCCGTATACTCCTGGTACTGAGATACCTGATGGCTTTGTTCTCTACCAAAACACGGTGATCCCGCTACCTGCCTTCAACGTCCTGTCTGCCCAAGGGTTTTTTCAGGCACCTTCCTTGATGCCCCCGCCAGCTGAAAAAACCACCATGCCTGCCTATGTTGCACAAAGACTTTGCAGCGCTGCCTTGGAACCCTTTGCAAGGGCCAACAACAACACTGCCGCATGGATCCAGTCCGCCCAAAGCAAGCTGGCTCAGATGGAATGCCCACAGCAATTTTGGATTGTGGAGATTTCCATTTGTCTGACCCATGACTCTGGCACCTGGTGTGACAAGTGGAACAAAGAGCACACTGACAAGAACTGGGACGCCTTCAAACAGGACTTCTTGGCAAGATTTGTGCTTAAGGATACGGCGCTCATGATCATACGCCAAGTAAAGAACCTAACCCAGGCAGGCACCGTAAAGGAACTCACCTGCGCCTACAAGGAACTCCATCTCCGTGCCTCATCCAATATGGCCTTTGACACCCCAGCAACACACCTCATGTACTACAACGCCCTCAAGTTGCATGTAATGAGACATGTGAATCTGGACCAAGTGACCAACCTGCAAAGCCTGTACCGTGAAGCGGGAAAAGCGGGGAAAACATCCAACGCTCTACACAAGGCACAGACTGGTAAACAAGAAAGACCCAAGGACTCCCATCCAAGCGGGTGCTCCTCTCAACCACCTCCTGGAGGCAACGGCAACAACAACAACCACAAGCCCACAGGTTTGAATGGGAATGGGAATGGAAATAACAGCCAATCAAATCATACCCATTTCCATGTCACTGCTACCCAAGGCAACCAAGATGAGGGAAAAGCCTGAGGAGAGCACTAAGCAAGCCAAGCTCTTCCCACGCAACTCCTGACTTTCCCAACAATGAATACCGACCCGAGGACGTGGACCAATGCCCAATGATCCAAGTGCCCTCAGAAGACCCGGTACTATACACCATTGCCAGACATCCCAATAAATTGATGTCTTACCCTTTCTGCTTTTGTAGTTACACAGGCTCAGCACTCTTGGACTTGGGTGCAGATTAAACTTTAGTCAACAGCAGCTTTGTGGATAAATTCAACCTGGCCACTAATCCTTTGCAGATTAAAAACGTGGTCCTGGCTGATGAACACCACAATGCCGTGACAAAAGAAACTGCTCCCTTCTCTGTCATGCTTGAGAACCTCCACTCCACCATCCAAAATCCCATCATTGACTTCCCTAAGTTTGACATTGTATTGGGACTAGACTGGTTACAGAAAAACAACCCCCACGTGGACTGGGCAACCTCAGTGTTGACCATCAAGCGTGAAGGTGTCAACCACTAGATCTACCTGGACTCTGTAGACCAACTCCTATGAGACCATGTCTTTGTACACATCACAGAGACTTTGGACAATAAGGAAAACCTGAAAGCAATTGACTGGGACTCCTGCCAGTATGAAATCATACACTTTAAGGTCCACCAGGACACCTCCACACTGCAAGATTGCAACATTGTGGCCCGGCACCCAGAAATCTTCAAGGAGGCGTTACCTGGGCTACCCCCTGAGAAACACATCCAACACTCTATCCAACTCAAGGGGGATGTACCCAAGGCACGCCCCATTTACAGGCTGACCCCAAACAAGGACAACACCCTGCGTGCCTATCTCAAGGAGGCACTGGAAAAAGGACTTATCCGCCCCTCACAGTCTCCCTTTGGGGTTGCTGTATTCTTTGTGGTTAAAAAGAACGGTACCTTACGCCTGGTCACAGACTACCGCGCCTTGAACAAAGTCACCATTAAGAATTGTTACCCATTACCACTAATTGACAATCTCTTTGACGCCTTGAGAGGAGCCTCTGTCTTCTCCAAGATTGATCTAACTGTAGGCTACAACCAGATTCACATCAAGGAGGAAGACATCCCCAATACAGCCTTCTGCACTAAGTACAGTTCCTACAAATGTGTGATACTCAACTTTGGCATGACCAATGCCACGTCCACCTTTGTAACCTTCATGAACAAAGTGTTTGCGCCACACATAGGCAAACACGCCCTAGTGTACCTGGACAATATTATTGTCTACAGCCCCTCGGTGGAACAACACCACAAAGTCCTGGAGAAAGTCTTTGCAACCTTGGCACAGCACAAACTGTTGGCCAAACCCTCCAAATGCCAGTTCTTCCAAGAGCAACTACCCTTCTTGGGACACATAGTCTCAAAAGACGGCATCAAACCCAACAGTCAGAAGATACAAGCCATCTGCAAGATGCCACCTCCTAAAGACAAATCAGAACTCTGCACCTTTTTGGGAATGGTGGCCTATGTACAACGCTTCATCCCCGACTGTGGCGTCTGGAACGCCCCTTGTCTGCCATAACAGGCACCAAGTCCAAGTTTGTATGGACCCCCCAATGTGACCTCTGTTTTAGATGTCTCAAGGAAAAACTCACAACAGCTCCCATCTTACAATACCCCAAACAAGACGGAGAGTACCAGATGGAAACCAACGCTTCAGATGCATTCATTGGAAGAGTACTACAAATTAAGAATAGTGATGGTGACTTCCTGCCCGTAGTCTACAAGTCACGCAAACTGACAGATGGCAAGTGTTGATACCCAATCCACAACAAAGAACTGCTGGTCATTCTACACTGCCTAGTCAAATGGCGCTGTTACCTGGAACAGCAGGAAGAATTCACAGCACTAACCAATCATAAGTTGCTCATCTACTTCAAGACACAAGCAAACCTGTCACGCCGCCAAGTGTGGTGAATGAAAATCTTAGAAAGGTTTAACATGCTCATCCAATATAAGCCTGGGGCCAAGCTTGTCATGGTGGACGCCCTGTCCCGTCTGTATGTCCATGCTTCTAGGGGAGAGAATGGGCTTGACCCAGACTGGCCTCTCCTAGTGCTCTGTACAAAAGACAAAGGGTTCCCTGCAGGCACAACCAATATCACCAAAGAAACGGTCATCAAGAATGAACACCTCTTTGCTGACGTATACAGGACTCTTCACAGAAAAATGTCGGATGGCACGACCATTCCCTACATTTCCACACATCAACAAGTTGATACCATTCTTTGCTACCACAGGGATCTTGGACATACTAAGAGCCAAAATCTATACAAGTTCCTAAAGCATAAAGCCTGGTGGCCAACCCTATACTGCAATGTCCAGGAAGTGTTAGAACAGTGCAAGGTCTGCAAAAAGTTTGCTAAAAGCAAAACCCCGCCTAAGTCTGTACTCCCCATTCAAACCCAACTACTGTTCAAGGTATGGGCTCTTGACATTGTGGGCCCCATGCCAGGAAAACACAACAACAAAAAATACATCATCACAGCCATCAATTTTGCGACAAGGTGGCCAGTAGCCCAAGCGGTGAAAACACACACCGGTAACAACGTCTGACAATTCATTGACAAGAAAATAATCAGCAAGTTTGGAAAGCCAGAACTCCTGATAACTGATGGAGGGAAAGAATTGACCTCCAAAAACACCAACATGTACCTTGCCAAAAATGGGGTCAAACACACCGTCACAACACCATACCATCCACAGGCCAATGGTTGTGTAGAGCAGCTAAATGGTAGCCTTGTGCAAGCCCTAGCCAAACTCACCGCCAGGAGACCTGAAGACTGGTATAAGCAGCTACCAACTGCATTACTTGTGTGCCAACCCCAAGTGAACAGATCCACTGGAAAAAGCCCGTTTGAACTGGTATACAGCACACAGCCAAATTCATTCAAGCATTGACAGGACCCAAACTGGAAATTCCAAGTCAAGTCCCCCTTGCTCAGATCCTCAAATAATAGAGGCTAACAGCAAACAAGCAGCCAAAGAAAAGGAACACTTACAAAAGATGTTTGTTCCCATCTGCCAGAGACATGAAGTTGGGGACAAAGTCTGGGTCATGAATGTTGACAAAAGCAAACTACAACCCAAAAAAGTAGGGCCAGCAATCATTCTAAAGGTAAACAACAATAACACTTACCTTGTGCAAGGGCTTAGGAAATGCAAGCAAGACAAGACCTTACACCACAACTGCCTACGGCCCTGCAAAGAGAGACAGAAACAACAAGAAACCGCCCTTCCCGCCACCAAGCAACAACTGGTTCAATATGGAGCCCGGGCTCCCAACAACCTCCCTGACAACCTGCCTCCAGAGGAGGACAACCTTCAGCCGGGGGGTGTTGAAACTGCAGGCTTGACCCGCCAGCAAGGTTCCAACCAAGCGGGTTTGTGACCCGCAATCCAATTACCTGGTCACTCAAAGCCAGACTAGGAAGTCAACTCAAATTACCAAATCCATCAACACAAACAGATGATGATCCTTCACAGTGGATACCTCAATTTGGCGCTTGACTCATTAGCAGGATCAAGCCACCCCCTCTTCCATCCAGCTGTGTGATCACCAATCATGTTACTGCTATCCATTGATTCACAATAGCTATATAATCACTATCTCACAATAAAGATTATTATCTATCTTCTAAATATTTTTCCCCATGTAACTCTGCTAAAACAGCACAGTTACGACATTATTTCTGGTAGATAAAACTCACGGAAATCAAATTCCTGCTTGTGTATGTCCCTGTGTGCACCATTGTAATGTTAAGTTTTAATTTTGGGTTATTCAAAACAACTGCGCTGTTGTTTGCAGCTTCCCCACCTGAGATTGAGGAGTATGGCAAGCTAATTTTCCAAGTCATCCATCTGCAAACCCTGGTTTTGATTTCTCAATCATTAGCTTTTGTGATTTTTGTTCCTGTTTTTACAGCCTGAATTTTGTCTGTACTTTTTCTTGGAGTTTACTGCTTAAAAATTTCAACATTGAGAATTCTTTTTATACTCAATGTTTTTAGCATTTGGGTTTACATTCCTTATCTTCTCAATATTTATGAATTTTAAAGCCACTCCATTAAACCTCTGGGCCAGAGGCCCAGTTTGCACCTGCACCTACCAATGTGAGGGCTGGAAGCTGGATTACTGTTGAGATTAAGGCCACCAAGAATTCCAGCCTTAAGACCATCCCCAAGTAACTCAGGCTTATCCAGACAGTAAAGGACAAGACAAGAAAATAAGATAAAGTTGATCAAAGAGATTTGAATAAACCAGATTTATTTGAGGAGCCAATAAGAATAATTTTGGAATATGGGAGTATATATAGAATAGGAAAATTTATACACTTAGTGTTTGAAGTTGAGAGCAAGCAGGGGTAATTAAGCGGAAATTTTGTCAGAAGGCAAGTATCACATCTTTAAATGATGCAATTTATAGCACAATTCAGATTCTCTTGTTTCAGGCTTTCAGAAATGTGTTCAAGTATTGAGATTGGTTCACTAGATTATGAGATACAAAACAAACAAGCAAAGATCTTCATGCATAAGAAAAACATGTTTTACATGAATTGGGGGATTCAGAATTGTATAATTAAATCAAATTTGCTATAAAAGCTACTTTAAAGAAGCTTTGAACTCAATTCAACAGTTTAAACACATCAATTAAGCCCAAAACAAAAAGCAATTTCATGCCAAGAGGATCCTGACAGCTAACCCACCCAGAGCCTGATATCCTGACAGCTAGTATCAGGATTATTATATTTCTCTTTTTTTGGGATCTGATGTGAGGTCAGAGTTTCTGTTAAATTGAAAAGTTTCTCCTGGAGATCAAAGAAGAGATATACAAAGGTAGATTAGGGAGGGGTTTGGCTAGTTTCCTGTCAAGGATGTAATCCCTGACTACCTTAACCATCTTGGTTATATGTAGTACCAAAAAAAGGACCAGCAATACACCACACAGGTTCAACAAGGAATGAATTTAATTATTCTGCCCAAGAAAGGAATCAAACCTGAGACCCTAAGTTTGATGGTCCACATGGAAGTGGTTTTGCAAGCAAGGGTTGATTTGGCTTCAAATATAGACGCTATGCTGAAGATTTATAGTGTGTTGTTGGTTTGTTGCAGGTAGAGGCCTAGTATGGAATAATGGCTACTAGGGAAGGTAAGGCCTAGCTAGTAGGTGGAAAGACTACTAGAGGCAAATGTTGTCCCCACCTGGCAGAAGATATTGGCTGATGTGGGCTAGAGGTCCTCACCCATCAGGGAACTGTGGCTGCTAGGGGTGAGGAATGAGATAGCTCAGCAGGGAACTTTAGCTTCTTGGGGTGGGGAGTGATATGGCCTTATGAGTAGTGTGTGCTGCTCAGGATGGAGAATGTTTATACCCTGGCAGGTAACACGAGCTGTCAGGGTAGAAGTGTGTGCCAGCATGGTAGGTAACTTGCCTACCAGGGCTGTAAGTTTTGGACCCCTGGCAGGTAGCGCAGGCTGCCAGGGAGGGGAGGAGCTCTGAGAGCTCATGTACACTGATACACTTACGGGAGGTCTGTGAGCAAGCACCCTACCTAACGGACTGGTAGGGTGTCCTTGTCTATGTCCCTATGAGAGCTTTGTAGAGATCCCAGAGTAAGAATTAGAGGGCATGGATTTTCTTGTGGGTGTCACCAAGGCAGTTGTTCAGGGAAGCAGCTGCAGAACTTGGTGTGATCAGGCCTCTGGGAAGTAAAGCTTATTACTTTGCAACTGAAAGCTCAAACTTAATCACCTGGGTGAGTAAAGACAGTGGCATAGACTTAATTGATCTATGGTTGGATGTCCTAAGTGAATTGCCACTTGCAAGGGCCCAGTTAAACGTCAGTTCAATGTAGACTCATGCCTGGGTCTACAGGTTCTGATAATGGGGACCAGGATAAAGGACCGAGGTGGTTCATAGTGTGGTATCAGCAGAGAAAACTAGTAAGAAGGACTTTATGATCACAGTGAAGACTAGTTGAGGGACTATTGGTTCAGGTTGAAGTTTGAAAACAATGTAATGATGCAGGAAAGCTAGAGGACTGGAAGATCATGATACAGGAGCAGCCAGAGAATCAAGAGATCAGGATGCAGGAGTAGCTGATGGACTGATTGCTGGCTAGGCTGAAGAGCTGAAAGATGTGGTTGAAGAACTGACTGAAGGACCAGAAGATGAAAGTGGAGGACTAGCTATAAAGCTGAAATATGACTCAGGAGGACTAGCCAGACTGGATATAAAAGCTAGAATGCTGGTTTTGGTTTCTTAGGAGAGAAAATGATAAGAAAAGAAGCAGTTAAATAATGATTTTATGCTGCCAAAGAAATGATAAAAAGATTAGATTAATTATCATAAGATTAAAATAAAAGAGGAAAAAGAAATCACTTAAAGTGTTTGAAATGTATTTTATTAAGACTTGATTGAGTGAAAAAAGAAGCTGAGAAGAGGCCAGAAGCAGAACGGAGAAACTGTAAAGACAAATGATTGAATTTTGCCAAGAACAACTAGGAGAGATGAAAGGTGAGCAACAGGCAAGTTTGAATGTGTGAAACGTTAAAGAAAATGCAGGGAAATACAGAGAAACATTGAATAATTGAGGGTTCAAAAATCCCCTATGTGAAACATAGGCAAAAACACTTGAGATTTGCTGGAGAAACGTGACAGGAATTACAGCAAAACCATCTGAAACTCAGAGCAAGTGTTTAACCAGAGCAAGAAAGCTTTGAGTTTGAGCCATAGACAAGAGTAAGTTATTTGGGAAAACTTTTTGGAAAAACAGTTGAATTGAGGCATCTGATTGGCTGTGAGTCAAAGTTTATTTAACCAGTGTTTTAAGGGCTTTAACTGAAGAGTTAAAGGCTAAAAAATGAGGTGCAGAAGCAGAAAATCCAGGGCTTTCATTGGCTGAAGTAAGTAAAAAATATTCAATATATTATAGAGAGAGAAAAACTAGATAGTTCAAACTTTGGAACCCCAGAGTTCTGAGAGAGATTTTTGGACTGAAACAAGGAGCTATAAAAGGAAAAGCTATCTGAGGCTTCTCAGGGACTGGATCAAGTGGATTACAAAAGCCACAAGGACTACAGAAGGATCTAGAGACCAAGATAAAGGAACCAGAGCTAGAGCAGAATGCAAGAGCCCAAGACCAAAGCACAAGAGCCCAAGACCAAGTACAAGGAGTCCAAGAGATTGATGAAGGACTCCAATTATTGGCAAACCCATATTGTTCCCCCTACCCAGGCATTATATCAGAAAGTTTCTAAGGGGATCTTCATTCTGACCGTGAATAAAAGCCTATTACACCCTGCCCAAATTTTCCCATGATAAAAATACAAGCCCTATGAGTGAGCTACCTCATATTTTTTACCCTAGCCAAGGGGAAGAAGATACCTATTGTCAAAGTTGTAGAAGATTTGCCACTAGTAAGTTTTTCCAGGAGGAGTGGGAGAGGTTAACTAAGCATCTGGAGATGACAGATAGGGGGAGAGAATTTATAGGAAATGAATTTACTAGGTTGTTAAAGGACTGGTACAGGCCCACAGAGGGTTTAGCTCCTGCTGAAGTACAGGTGCATGATGGGGATGCCCGCCTGGTGATTGGAAAAGTTCTGGAAGAGTTTATTGTCATGCAGGCAAAGTAAAAGCTTCTAGAAAACCACCTACTACTTCTGGGAAATGATACCTCCTCCAAGCTGGCCCCTGGCTATAACCCAGGACACACTTTGGGGACTGGTGACCAGGAACCCCACACTAAGGAATCAATCAGTTTTAGTTTCAAAAGAAATTCTGAACTTACTATGTCAATTTATAACCCTTTTATGCAATCAGCTTCTGTTCCTGAATTCCAAATTAATAAAGGGATCATAACTTACCCTACTATACACTCATCAGCTGATTTTCTGAAATCTTGGTTATGTCCACACTCCAAATTAACTACACAAGCAGAAAAACAACCACTGGTAAACTATTGTCTTAAATTAAGCGGTGACTTCAATAGTCTGCTTAAACTATGGTTTTCTCTTCTAAGCTCCTGGTTCCTCTCATACCATTATCTCCTATATATAATTGGTTACCAACTGGAGCTGCATATTTTCCTGTTCTTCTTATACTTCTATCCATTTAAGAAACCCAATTTTACTCCTTTTCTTTTCAAAAACCTCTTAAATAATGGATACTCAGTTTCAATATTTAAGAAGGTCAGCTTCCATTATTTCATGTGTTCTAGAAATAAAGCCTATTTTCTTCAAATACCATCTTCTTAAATCCATACTTATCTTGACACACTTTTAGAACCATGAAAGGAATTTTATTCCTGCTCTGGTGTCTAACCTTATTTCCACTTCTCACCTTGGAATTAGAAGGTCATACACATACTACTGATTGGAGAAATTCTTTAACTGATGAGTCTCACCAAGAAGAATCACTCACCCATGGATGGTTCAAGTACCCCTCAGGTCATTGGGGAATAAAGTTCAATTATGGCTGTACTACTCCTTTGCCTCCTGATTCCAATGTTTCCTTAGACAGACTCAATGCTTCCTTCTACTTGCTGGTATATTTGGTTGGTTATTATCTATTAGGAAGGTTTAGTTCCCTGATGGAGATATTTGCCTTCCTAGGGCAGTTTGATCACTTGTCAATGTTGACAGTTCTCATTGGATCTGTAATAGCAGGACTGAATCTAGGGGCCCTCACCCACAAGGTTGGGAATTTATTCCCTTTTAAGTGGGTTCCTGAAATTTTCTCAGGCTTGGGTGAAGGTGTGGGTGTCTTTAGAGGTTATTTTACCTTATCAGTCTGATTCTTGGAGGTAGCCTTAAAATTTTAGCTTTAGGAGGATCAATAATGTCTTTAGAGGCCTTTAACACAGCTTTAGGGGTGAGCTGGGAGACATCTAATAGTGACTTAGTTTCAAAAAAGCTTAAATCTGAGGATAAATTTCAAAGCTTAAAAATAAAAATGTTATTAAATTAAAAGTATACAATATTTTTACATGGGCTTGTATAGAATAACAAAAAGTATACACAATCAAAAAATTATAGTTTTCATCATATAAAATAATTTCCTTTCTGGCACAAGCACAAAAAATGTTGGGTTTTCAGTGAAGGCTTGCTTTTGAAATACCATGATTTTGATTCCGTAGATCAAAAGCATAAAATATTTACATATTTCTATTTTAAATTAAAAAACCATAGTGAAAATATTTCAAATGAGCCATTGGGTAAAAGTTTAATATCTCAAAGAAACCCTTATAAATCTTGGGTCAAAAGTTATCTAGATTCTTAGGGAGATTAAAAAACCACATATATGCAAATTTACAGGGATTTTCCTAAATTTTTAAACAAGTGGTTTCTGGGTACACACTTTTTATTTTAAAAGTTAAAAGCCATTGATCATAATACACAAACTTATATAGCATCATATGATGAAATTTCTCATTTCCCTCTAATTTCTCACTTTCATTGTGTGCACTAAAGTGATTGGATAATATTAGTCCCAGTGTAATATAAAAGGGTTTAAATCAAGATGACATATTTTCTGGTTTATATATTAAATCCACTAACAAAATAATTTATACTTGAGCTTAACTTTAATGTGTCTCAGCACAGATACAGTAGTTTTCAAAGCTGTGGCGCTAAGCAAAATCAACTCATTTTAAAACAAAATAGAAGATACTCCAAATCTATTGTTAATCAATATAAATTCTTTGGTTTTTAATTTTGTTTGAAACTGAGTTGCTTTTTGTTAAAGATGAGTTGATTTCTGTCATGCCCTGCCCCAAAGGGCAGGCTCTTTAAAAGTTTATCATATTTAGTATCTTTGCTTGGTTTTGATCTTTCAGAATTTTAATATTTGAAATCTTGAATCAAAAGTTAATATTTAAGTATTTTAAGTTTATACCTTGTTTTGATGCTATTTGCGTTTGAATTGTTGTTGTTGTCAATTGCTCTGTTGTCCAATATTACTTTTATATATATTTCTACTTTAAAGTTAGAATATTTTCACTATCACTTACCTTTCAAACTCCTGCTTACGTTGTTGCTGTTCTCCCCAGTTTCCACGTTGCTGATCTGCAACTTCTGCTGGGTTTTGTTGTCTCCTTTCTTTCCCAGGTTACCTCCAAACTTCTCCAGTTTTTCCTCTTCTTGGCTGCTCTCCCTGATTATCAAAACCAACTGGAAAGACCTTTTTTCTATAAATAAAAAGCTTTTGAAGAGTAGGCTTTAAGCTGAAATTCTAAGTGATTTCTTTCCTTCAATCTTTTACAATTTTTAAACTTAAGATCTTAATTTCTAGAAATTTATACATTTTTATTAAATTCATTTTTAAGTTTAGTTTTTTCTTTCCTTAAATCAAATGGAACTTGTAAAACAACAAGCCTTAGGCTTGTTGTATCCATTGTTTTCCCTTAAGGAATCTTTCAATAGTTATATGTATCAGTTTGCTGATGGAGAATATCCTAATATTGACATTCCCTTAGTTACAAATTGTTCACTATTGAAAACTTTATTTTATCTTTTTTCTTAGGGTTCTTACACTCTATTACTCCATTTGTGACACAATATAGGTTTTTAGCAGGTTTCTGTAAGATTATCTTACAGACAGTTCCTACATTTTTATATCTTTTAAATTTGAATCCTAATGCCTTGCACGCTCTATTCTATAACCTTGCACCATTATGGGCAAGACCTTACATTATTTTGGCTTCTCATATGATTGACCCAGGCAATACCTTCTCCATCTCTTCTATCATCTTTCTAGCCTTATTTCTCTCTATTATTATTGTAACATTGTTATCTCTAGTAGTTTTTTTACTTGGTGGGTTATATGATAAAGTTTTTTGTAAGAAGGAGGGGTATACTCCTACTTCCTACACCACCCAAACAGTAGTTCTAAATACCTTAGCTCATAGTTTGCCACCCCCTAGTATTTTTAACACTTTAGCTTATGCACAGGCCCACTTTACTGCTTACGGATCCAAATTCTCCACTGACTCCCAGAAGGTCCTCTATCTTGCAGAGAAGCTCACCGGTCACTACGGAGATTGGTTTAGCTCTCACTCAATACACAACCCAGGTATTCTCCAGAACTACAAACTCTTTGTCAGTTCACTACTATCCTTCTCTGGAGAAGACAAAGAGTCATCCACTCCCTCTGCTTCTTGTTTTTCAGGTCTCACCCAAGGTTTGCTCCCACTTGGAGAATACAACCAGAAGTTTTGCTCTCTTCAGTCAAGACTACAAGCCTCTGACGCTAAGGCTTGTAGCTTCTACAAGTTAGGCCTTAACAGATTGCTCCAGGAATTTTTGGTCCACCACAACCTTCCTGACAAACTAGAACCTCTTATCAGAGAGGTGGTTAAGTGAAACCAAAAATACCTTTCCTCAAAAACACCTCCTTCTTCTAACTTATCCCCTGCAGCTCGGTCGCTTGTACCAGACAAGGTACCACTTCCTTCAAACCCTCCACCTGGCACTGAGCCAAAGTCTGGGGGAGGTTTCTGCCTTACTGTTGGGGAAGTCCTTAGAAGAAGGAACAATAACCTTTGCTCCTACTGTGGATCAAAGGACTATCTCCTACCAGCCTGCCCTCTCTCCAAGTGTTCCTCCTTTGTCAAAAAGAGCTCCACTCTCACTTTGCTTTCCCTTATTGACACTTTCAAGTCACCTACCGTATTGGTAACTATTCATGGACCTTTGGGAAAGATCAAGGTCCTTGCTCTTCTTGATACTGGCGCTAATGCCGACTTCATTGAGGAGAAACTTGCTAAACTAATTGGACTATCTTCTTCTGGTTCCCTTGACGTTAAGGTGGGAAACAGCACAATCATTAGCGCCACACCTATCCTCCAACCCGTCACCATCAACTTGGAGGGCTCTCCATTCCATGTCACGTGTAACTCCTCTCCCAACTTATCCTTCCTGTTCATCCTTGGATTCCCATGGTTGAGAGAGTCCTTGCTCAACTTCAATCACCTGAACAAAAAAATTTCATTTACATGCAATGACATTGTCAAATTGCTTCCCCTTGTGTCCAATACTCTTTGTCCAATTCCCTCCAAGCTGAATGTGACTACCATCTCTAATACAATCTTGGATACTCTTTCCTCTAAGGACGAGGATGGATTACCTTATTGTTACTCTGACTTCAAGGAATGCTTTATCAAAGAAGAATGTAATCTGCTACCTCCTCATAGGCCCTAGAATATTCAGATAAACCTTAAACCAGGCACCACTCCTCCCTAGGGAAGGCTTATTCCTCTCTCTGACGCAGACAACACTTTACTAAAGAACTACATCAATGAAGAACTCTTCAAGGGTTTCATCTCTCAATCCACGTCCCCATTCTCCTCTTCCATCTTCTTTGTTGGTAAATCAGATGGCTCTAAGCGCCCTTGTGTAGACTATAGAGCCCTCAACAATATCACAATCAAGGATAGATGCCCCATTCCCTCTGCTGAGGCTTTGACCAATTGCCTTGTGGGTAGTTCTGTATACACTAAGATTGACCTCCAAAGCGCTTTCAACCAGATCAGAGTCTCCCCTGGCCACAAATGAAAGACTGTGTTCTGTACCCCATTTGGGTTGTACAAGTACAATGTAATGCCCTTTGGTTTATGTAACGCTCCTTCAACCTTTCAGGCCTTAATGAATGAGGCACTTCTGCCCTTCCTTAACAAGTTTGTTGTCGTCTATCTTGACAATATTCTTCTATACTCCTCTTTCATCAACAACCATGTCACCCACGTCTTCCAGGTACTCCAGAGACTTTGAGACTATAACCTGTTTGAAAAATCTTCCAAGTTCTCATTCTTTTGCACCAAGGTCAATTTCCTTGGCTACGTTGTCACCCAAAACAGTTTTGCTGTCTCTCCTAGCAAGGTGGATGCTATCCAAAGCTGTCATGTTCCCAAAACCTGATCCCAACTTTTTGGTTCCCTTGGATTGGCAAACTATTGCCATAAGTTTGTGGAAAAATTTCTTCTTTAGTTTTGCCTCTCACTACCCTTACCTCTCCTTCTGTTCCTTTTGTCTGGACCCTTGAGGCCCAGCTCACATTCAATGCTACCAAAGCAGTCTTTGTCTCCACTCCTGTCCTCCTGATGCCTGATCCTTCCAAGTCATTCTCAGTTGAGACTGATGCCAGTGACTACGCTGTTGGTGGTGTTCTCCTTCAGCTTGGGGGGGATGCAACACCCTGTTGCTTACTTCTCTCAAAAAAACCTTCCAGCTGAACAAAACTACCCCGTACACAACAAGGAACTTCTTGCCATCATCAAAACACTCAATCATTGGCGTTGCTACCTCAAGGAACTTGATGAGCCCTTCCTCATTTACACAGACTATAAGAACTTGCTTTATTTCACCGAGTCACGCCGCATATCCCAAAGACACACTAGATGGGTACTGGAGCTGTCAAATTTCTGCTTCAAGCTTTGGTACAAGAAAGGTATACTCAATACCCTACTTGACACGCTTAGTTGTCATCCTTCTTTATCAAATGTTGGTGAAGACTACAAACTCCTTAAAACCAAGATGTTCCTCCCACCTGAGAGCTTTCTGAGACTTAATGTTATCAGTAATACAACCCCCAATATACTGAAGCAAATCCACAAATCCCAGCTTTCCAATAAAGCCTTGTCTCAGATCATTGACACTCTTACAAACAATAAGACAGTCACAAATCCTTCCTTCTCCCTGCTAGATGGTGTGTTATACTTCAACAACCTTTTGGTAGTTCCTTCTCTGGACCTTCAACAGCTTCTAACCATCACGTTCCATGACTCCCTTGCTGCAGGTCACTCTGGATATAAGAAAACACTTTCTAAACTCCACAATCACTTCTTGTGGCCAAAGATGTCCACCTTTGTCAAGTCATACGTCAGTAGTTGCCTAGTTTGCCAGAGAAGCAAACACTCCACCCAGAAACCCGTGGGTCTTCTATGCCCCCTCCCAGTCCCTGAAGGTCCTTGGCAATCTGTCTCCTTGGATTATATTGTCCAGCTTCCTCAGTCCAAAGGTTTTGACGCCATACTGGTAATTGTAGACAGATTCTCAAAGCAGGCTATTTTTGCTCCCTGTAATTCTAACATTACTGCAAAGCAGACTGCTTCCCTCTTTGTTAAGAACGTCTTCATCCACCATGGCACTCCAAGAGATATTGTCTCTGACTGTGGACCACAATTCCTTTCCCTGTTCTGGAAGGAGTTTATGACTCAGTTAGGTGTCCATTTTTCTCTTAGCACCTCTTATCATCCCCAGTCTGATGGGCAAACCAAACGTACAAATCAGACACTAGAATGTTTCCTTCACTGTTTTTCCAACAAACAACAAGACAATTGGGTTTCTCACCTACCTTTGGCCCAGTATTCCTACAATGCTACTCCCCATTCCTCTACCAAGATGACTCTGTTCATGGCAAATTTAGGCTATACTCCTGCCTTTGTCCCTTCTGTCACCTCCTCTGTCCGTTCCCTGTTAGCCAAGGAGTTTCTTGTCCAGCTAAAACTCATCCAGAATTTCTTAAAGGAGAATATCTCTAAGGCTATTGAGGTTTAAAAGGTCCAGGTCAACCGTCATTGTCAGGAAGGAAAGAGCATCCAGGTCAACGACCTTGTATATCTAAATACAAAGAATCTTCCTATCAGATGGCCTTCCCGTAAACTTGGCCCTTGGTTCATAGGGCCTTTTCTCGCAACAGAAAGAGTTGGGAAGGTTGAATACCAGATCCAACTTCCTCCAGGGTATTGCATTCATGACGTTTTCCATGTGTCCCTCCTCAAACTCCAGACTTCTCCTCCTCCTTCTCATCAGAACAACAAAGCACCTCATCCTCACATGGTCCAAGGGACCCCTGAATATGAGGTTGACTCCATTATCAACCATTGTTACCACTATGGTAAACTCCAATACTTGGTTCTTTGGAAGGGATATTCCATTGAGAAGAGTTCTTGGGAGCCATTGTCTAATCTTGAAAACTGTCCTGATGCCATCAAGTCTTATATCCAAGCACATCCTGAGCTTGGATCTGGAAGGGGTAATGTCATGCCCTGCCCCAAAGGGCAGGCTCTTTAAAAGTTTATCATATTTAGTATCTTTGCTTGGTTTTGATCTTTCAGTATTTTAATATTTGAAATCTTGAATCAAAAGCTAATATTTAAGTATTTTAAGTTTATACCTTGTTTTGATGCTATTTGCGTTTGAATTGTTGTTGTTGTCAATTGCTCTGTTGTCCAATATTACTTTTATATATATTTCTACTTTAAAGTTAGAATATTTTCACTATCACTTACCTTTCAAACTCCTGCTTACGTTGTTGCTGTTCTCCCCAGTTTCCACGTTGCTGATCTGCAACTTCTGCTGGGTTTTGTTGTCTCCTTTCTTTCCCAGGTTACCTCCAAACTTCTCCAGTTTTTCCTCTTCTTGGCTGCTCTCCCTGATTATCAAAACCAACTGGAAAGACCTTTTTTCTATAAATAAAAAGCTTTTGAAGAGTAGGATTTAAGCTGAAATTCTAAGTGATTTCTTTCCTTCAATCTTTTACAATTTTTAAACTTAAGATCTTAATTTCTAGAAATTTATACATTTTTATTAAATTCATTTTTAAGTTTAGTTTTTTCTTTCCTTAAATCAAATGGAACTTGTAAAACAACAAGCCTTAGGCTTGTTGTATCCATTGTTTTCCCTTAAGGAATCTTTCAATAGTTATATGTATCAGTTTGCTGATGGAGAATATCCTAATATTGACATTCCCTTAGTTACAAATTGTTCACTATTGAAAACTTTATTTTATCTTCTTTGCTTAGGGTTCTTACACTCTATTACTCCATTTGTGACACAATATAGGTTTTTAGCAGGTTTCTGTAAGATTATCTTATAGACAGTTCCTACATTTTTATATCTTTTAAATTTGAATCCTAATGCCTTGCACGCTCTAGTCTATAACCTTGCACCATTATGGGCAAGACCTTACAATTTTACTTAGGGCCCCAGATCTGAAAACTACTTTAAGGAAAAATGCTTATATCAAAGGTGCTTTTCAAATGGCTGTGATGCTGTATAGTAATTTCAAACCTGTTGAGATAAACAAAAACAACTCAGTCTAAAAGCAAAATCAAAGTGGATCCAAATCTATTGTAATTTAATATAAATTCCTTGATTTTCAATTTTGTTTTTAGACTGAGTTGTTTTCATTTTTAGACTGTGATTTTTTGTTTATATAAACATGTTTGAAAACTACTATAGATTCTGAACCTGTTGGCAAAAATGTGGGATTTTTAAAGTACTTTGCCTGAATTTAATAACTCAATAGAATAGTTTTTATCCCAGAATGACTTGTTATTTATATAAAAAAAGATGAAAAATATTATAGTAAGTTGGTGAATTCAAGCAAAAGAATTTGACAATCCCAAATTTTTGCCAACAGGTTCTGAATCCAAAGTAATCTGCAGTAAGAACACCACAGCAGTATTTTTTGGTTATTCCTATTATTGGTGTCTTAAATTAATACTATGAGAATATCTTCTGAAATTATATAACAGGCTTTGATTTATTGCTGGTATGAGCTTATTTGATTAGTTGATAAATGGCATAAATTAGGATGCTGTAAACATGCCCCACAGGGTGTATTTTATTATGTAAATAATGCTGGAGGAATAAGGTTTTATTAGTTTGACTTGATATGGAAAAATTGAGATCACATATTTTTAAGATTCTATAAGATATATTAATAAGTGAAAATTGACTATTTGATTGCAATTTCATTTTTTGGTATTCAGATTTGTAGTGTAAGAGTTAAATGGCAAGCAGCACTATTCAGGCAAAAACAATGAGGATAAATTAAAAAAATTGTCAGCTGTTTAAGCAGCACTAAACCAAATTTAGTGAAGAGGCTCACTAATTTTGAGCCTTTGGAGGTATAGCAAAAAGCAGCCACCAAGATGGAGATTGAGAAGAGTATTTGGAGTGAAAAATCAGAAACGGCGGATGAGGGGGAGGCCAGGTACAGGGCTGGCCAAGGGACAGAAAAGGACTTGGCAGCCAAGTGGAATAAGACTGACGAAACATTATCAACAACAGGTGCCAGAAGGCCCAGGTATTCCAACATAGAGATTAAATTTCTTTATTGTATTTTCCACAGTGATATTTAGCTATCTAGAAACAAGTTTCTAGAGTGGGATGGGGGAGTCTTAAGGTGATTCAGGATGAGGGTGGGAGGGTTTCACAACATCTAATTGGTTGGCAAGAGTATTTTTAGCAGTAGGAGGAGTAAGGAATTCAGCCTGTGGGGGTACCTGGGAACTTGCGGGCGGACAACCTGCGGGTCCTGCAGATAGGGCCTACCACAAGATTGGTGCTAACTTTACAATATAAGATAACAATTTGCCCAGGAGGGCCCAGGGTCTGCTTGCAGATATCATTAAATCAATCATGCTAGTGAGAGTGATATGCATCATCCCAAATATCTGAGTGAAGGTGGATTCATTGGCTGCAACAGATTCCTGTGGGCAGTTGGGCTGCAGGGTGAGAGGTGGTGTCATTGAAACTAAATAGGTGGACAAGTAGTTGTACTTGTCGCAGAATAGCAGAGGAGGTATGATAATTTTGGTTCCTTCTCTGTAAACAGTCTCTGTCTCTCTAGTTCTAGCCTCTGGGTTGTAGATTAATATTTCCTCTAGGGTGAACTCCAAATATTCCAGGTTTGGTGAATATTATGTGAAATGTACTGGGCCAAAGGGAGCTCCTAGTGGACAATATAGCTTGGGCGGCTAGTCTGTGGTTTCTTGGGATGGATAAGTGAGAGGCACGGAACCACGGGAGTTGGACTGCAAATGACATAGAACTAAAATCAAGTATGGGATAATTTGGTTGAACCAAAAGTTCATGTCACTTTATTACAAGAATGGTAATGGGTAACTTCCTGGCGGCCCAGGGTATAAGTATACTCATCTGCCATGGAGAAACTTTTAAAAATTTCTTTAGGCCTGGTGCTACTGTCTACCAGGTTTTTACAGCCCTTGGCGGCATTCATTGCAGGAGTTATTTCATTGGCTGGTTCAAACTGAGAAAACTCAAATTTCCCTTTCAGGCTGTGGTATTTGTCATTTTTGGGTGGTCCGCATTCCACAGGAAGTTTCTTTGCTTTCCCTGCTGTGGTGGCCCAAGTTATTATGGGATCTTTGGCTTGGCCTGCATTCTCATTGATTGGGTCATCAGGAACCTTTGATGTGGGGAGCCTTGATGCAGGTAATTTTAGTTCATCAAGCCTTAGGAGATTCCCCAAAGTCAAATCCTGCTCTGGTTTGAGCCCAAAAATCTGCGGCCAGGCGGCTGGTCCTGCGGGCTGGCGGTCTGCAGGGTATTGGGGGTTGAATCCTGTAGTTGAGGTTTTTCTATGAGCATAGTCAACATGAGTTTGTCATTTGTGTCAGGAGGGCCTGCATTGGAATTCAAATTGATGACGTCATAATTCAAAAAATTCCAGCAACCATCCAGTCAAGCACTGCCATTAATATATATAAAAGTGAGTCTGTCTGTCTGTAATGTCACCTCAAGTGGGCTCAAGCCGTAAGGGATTCAACTAAATTGATTTTTAGTTAAATTTGATTTTAAAAGTTGATTGTTAAGCCAAAAGCTCAATTTGGCTCATCCTTACATTCAATCCCTTACATGCATCTTTGAAAGTACACAGATTGAATTCAGTGGAGTGTGGTCTAAATCATGTTGAACTGAATTATAAGCCACTCGAACTTTAATAAATTTGTATTTGATTACGTGCATTTTAAATCAGTGGCTAACCCTATTCAACCATATCAAAGTGGCTTATCTTTCTAGATTACCCGACTCTAGAATGGGTGGATTAAAACTGGAAGAGAAGCAGCAATTGTTTTAGATTGTTTTACACGATTGGATGGTTATGCTCTGTGCTGACGATAAAATTGATGATGAAAAGAGAGCTTGGTCAATTTAAAGTGATACGGTTTAAATTATAAATATAAATATTAGTTTAAACAAGTAGATGGTTGGCTTGGACATTTCGAAATTCTTATCATTCAAGTGAAATAATAGAATATTCCAATTGGATGCATCACCTGATCCAAGTGGCTGCATATTGTTCAGAGTAGACCTTGCTTGACATAGCTTCATCCCAAAAGAACATCAGTGGAGTAAACTATGATAAAATTATGTTTCCATATGATGATTTTCATGAAATTTAGAGGACGTAGATAAATTTTTCAGATGATTCCAATCAAAATGGTACCAAACATGATAGCTCTAGCTGCTCTAGATGCTGAGATATATAGTTAAGTGCTGGAATTGGGTTCGCGTCATAATCAAAGGCTCGGACTCGATTTGCTATTATCTAAATTTACTTTTAATACACACTACAAAAACTAAAATCAATGTATCTCAGTGAATACTAAGCCGATTTTGATGTCCGATAGCTTATTTAAAAGCTGCAGATCAGCTCTACATTTTTACAGACATTAAAAATCAATTGCTAAATTTCAAAATAATTAGTTTAGCCTTACTAAACTTAATAGTGATACTATACTTATTTAGGTTTAGTTTTTATTTATACTTGGAGTATACAATTTTAATTTTAAATTTAAATAAATATAATTGAAATTACTTTTTAATAAAGCAATCAAATAAAATTTTAATTAAACATGCAATAAGTAATACAAGCCTAAAAATACAATAAAATAAATTTAATTGATTTATTAAATTCAACTTTAATTCTGTCCTTCGACGGGGCAACCACCTAGTCTCCAAATAGTGTATAATGTGTAATTTTCTTGTCATGATTATTTAGGTAGAAATATGGCAGATCCAGATTTTCCAGGGCTATTTGAGCAACCCCAGCTTTGACCCATTTTTGTCAATGACAGCATTTAAGTTGTCTATTTCTCTCAAAGGTTTGGCAGCAGTTCTTTGCTGGTTTCTGGTTTTACAAGAGTGTACTATCCCTTCCATTTAATTTTTTACTGTAACATGTAGACCCAAAAAATGACTGCTTCAAATTATTTTCAAGATGTCATAATTTGTGTTATTATTTGTGAGATGGGGTAGGCTACTGTTTCTTCTTGGGCTATTTTGCAATTTGATTCTGCCACTTATTTTATTTCTTTTTATCACCAGCATGATTTATAAAATACTTTTGAAGCAGTATTTTATTGTGTGATTCTTTCTGGTACTTAATGATCTGTATATTAAGTTTAAAAGCCATGCTTTAGGATATTGGTTGCTACCATACTGCTATTTGTCTTGTATTCCTTAACATAATTGAAATTATTTGCTTTTATTAAAGAGACTTGATACCTAGAAATAGGCTTAGTCAACCACACTCATTTTAATTCCATCTGTGATGATGATATTTAAAGATACTTTTTGTTTTGAAAAGAAGCTATAATTTGACGTTAGATTTTGAATTTTTTAAAGACAACAACATCTTTAGGAAGCTTGCTGTAATAAGACTGAATTGAGAAAGTTATGATCAAGTGTTGCAGCAGTTTTTAAGCTTGTGACCCCCAAAAGCTTTTAGGAAGTTAATCCACTTCTTATTCAGATTATACACTCCACTTATATTGCAAAGTATTTTCATTCAAATAAAAAATAGTTATTGTCCCTAAATAGAGCTTTCACAAAACCCCTCTTTATCAAGCTTATATCTAAATGCTTGTTTTCTATTAGCATGTAGCATAAGAAAATAAGGTTCTTGAAATGTTTTAGCCATTTATTTGTACATTAATATAAATAAAAGCAAGTCTGTCTATAATGTTGCCTCAAGTGGGCTCAAGTTGCAAGGGATTTAACTGAATTGGGTTTTCTATAATAATTAAATTTAAAGCCGCTGACCAAGCCAAAAGCTTGATTTGGCTTATCCTTACATGAAATTCCTTACATGTGCCTTTAAAAGTATAAAGGTTGAGTTTGGTGAAGTGTGGTCTAAATGATGTAAAATGAGAATATAAGCCACTCAGACTTTAATAAACATAATTTTAATTTCTTGATTTTTAAATTGTGGTTCAACTAATGCAACCATTGCAAAATGGTTTATATATGAAGATTATCTGACTCCAGAATGTGTGGATCAAAATAGGAAGAGAAGCAACAGACTGTTTAAAATACTTTTATATGATTAGATGTGTATTCTCTGCTGAGGGTTGAATTGACCAACAAAAAGAGAGTAAGATCAATTCAAAGGGATATAATTAAAATTATGAATATAACTTTATGTAAAAGATGGTTTGCTTTCTCATTTTTAAATTTTATTAATTTTCAAGAAAAATAATAGAAATTTTCACTCAGATTTTTCACCTGATCCAAGTAATTTCATATTGTTTCATAGTTTACCCTGCTTATCATTATATCATCCTAATAATGATGTAAGTGGAGTAAACAGGCAAAAGTAATATTAAGATTTATTAAAATAATTTTTATAAAATTTAGAGTATCTAAATAAGTTTCTAGATAATTCTAACAAAAATGGTACCAAACATGATAGCTCTAGCTTCTTGTTGCAACTGAACCAATGAGGATTCAGTATTTGGAATTCGAGAAGACAACAGTCCAATAGAAAGGACAGAATAATAAGAATAAGGTATCGTTTATTGTAGAATATTGTGATTAATATACTATATGGGGAAAGTCACAAGGCCACAAGGGGGTGGCATAGTGGGAAGTTCCATGTAAGGTTTGGAGCCAAGGAATAACTTGTGCAGGAGTCAGCAAGTTGAATTGGTAGCACTTCTAATTAGGATGAAGTACCCGCCATTTGATATTGTTATCAGATTAATCCATAATGTTAGATACGTCAAGGGGCGGCTCATCGAGCGCCCCCTGTGTATTGTAAGATACGTTAGCAGGCAAGTCTGGAAGCTTGGTTGCAACATTCTCTAGATGCTCAGATATATAGTGAAGTACTGAAATTGAGCTCACATCATAACCAAAGTCCTGGGATCAATTTAGTTCATCTAAATTTACTTTTAATACACACTAAAAAACTAAAATCAATATATCTCAGTGAATACTAAGCTGATTTTGATGTCCAATAACTTATTTTAAAGCTGCAAATCAGCTCTACATTTTGAAGGGATTTAAAAATCAAATACCAAATTTTAAACCCATTATTTTAGCTTTACTAAACTTAATGGCAATGTACCACTTATTTAGATTTATATTCTTTATTTATACTTGTATATGTAATTTTATTTTAAATAAATTGAAAATTGAACAGACATTTTAAGAAAGCCTTTTTAAATAAAGAATTTAATCAAAAAGATTTTAAGTAATCTCAGCCTAAAAATACAATAAATATATTAAAAGTTTTATTAAATCCAACTGTCAGTCAATCCTGATTCATCAGGATTGACTGATCTATATCCCTATTACTGAAGCTGTGTTGATTTTGGACGCAACACAGCCAAAGTGACACAGTATTCCGGAATACAGAGGAACTATAATAATGTTGATATAGTTTCCAATACAGAAGACACCTGAGACATTACAGGTCTCAGGTCACAGGCCAATCCAGAAGCTTCTATAATTAGATGCTAAGGATTCCGGATTCTGAATAGGAACGCAGACCTGACCCAGAGACAGATCGGGAAATTACAACATCCTGTTTCACCGAGAGTTGAGACGGAAGACCACCCATGCAAACATTGTGCATTACACCGAGCACAAGGGCAGGTCGGCCAAATTGGGTGTCAACTTAGTTGCCATAACTAAGTCAAGAAATATCTGGGCTGAAGAGGAGAAATCAGCAGCCTAGAATATTACCTCATCCCAAACCATTATTCAGGTTTTGGGATCCAACTCTGGGGGATGAAACTAGTAGCTTGGGGATGATAGGCTAGCTAGTAAAAGTTGTCCGCAGCTAGACGCCAGTTTGGCCGCTAGCTGTCAACTATAAAGGGGCCTTCCAAGATCACTTGGAAGGCAGACAATTTAATACCCTTCAACATCCCTACTAGTCCAAATAGTAGTGGTGTCAAAGTATAATAAGAGCAAATTATTGATACTTGCAAACTCCTGCCAAAACCACCACAGCTGGTGTTGCGTCTCCAAAGGACCACAGGACTTTCACCCCAATTGGATCAACCAACAACGGAATACAGCCCGTTGTCACACCAATAGAAGTACATATGTCCCCATACAGATATCCCATCCCAACATGATTAACTCACCTAATAAAAACAATCACTCTTCTTCTTCAAGAACAAGAAATCTTGACACCAACTTTATATCTGTCCTTGGATAAGAAACCACCTAGTATTCATTTAATTGTCGGTGAACTAAAGTTCTCTTGTGTGAACCAACTTGGCTGCTTTGGAAATCTTTAAAGCTTTACAGCAAATGAGCAAGCTACATAGATTCCCTAAACCAGTCATGATTTGAATCAGTGCTAGACCAATGAATTTGATGATTTCATCCTCTTTTACACTATACCCAGAACCATTGATTTTTAATTTTTTTACCAAAGTACTTTTTGAGCCCATATTTCCATGATAAGATTAAAAATTTAGTGTTATAGAAAGCAGAAAAAATCATTTGTAAGGGGGTTCTGGTAAGGCTTGAATTTACCTTTATGGATCGTTTACAAGGCATAGACTTGGGTTTAAAATGTATAAAATGTGGTTATTTGGAGGCACGCTGATACGTGCGGAAGAGTAATGAGTCAGCACCTGTATAATCTTTGGCGTTGGGCTGCATAGAAGTGAGCTGTTGATGAGATAGTCTCTTTTTAATAACATATTGGACACACTTTAGAAACCTATGATATAAAATGAGCTTTATTTACTCTTAAAGTATAGTTGAATATACCTAAATGTTTAGAAATATAGTGGATATCGTAAATGTGCTTATCAAGACCACCATGTTCAACTAAAAAGCTAGAGAGAATCGAGACTCTCAGCGTAAATATAAATTGAAATCTGTTGTACATGTGAATGAATCTTAAAACGCTGAGAAATACTAGCTTTGGATAAACTATGAAGTTATAATATAATCAACTGGTAAGTAGCCTACCAATTTTCAAACGCAGAAAAGAGGAAATGATATTACCAACTACCATTGAAATTATTTGAAAAGCTCAGCTCAAAAGGTGCCCCCAGTTATTCTTTATTTTTTAAACAGCTTGATTTATAGGCTGACACCTCATGTGAGTAAAGCAGCACTGGATTCTCCAAAGAAGAAGTCGAGATGACTTTTAAACGTCACGGCGAAAAAATAGGGAATACAAATAAACAATGTGCTGAACGAGGACAGGATAGATTCAGTCTTGGCGCCACTATATTAAGCAGGGTTAACCCATGCAAGTTAAACGAAAAACTTCATTTTGTTGAGAAAAATATATTATTCATCCTTGGTTAGGATAAATAAACAGCTACAAAAAGCGCCTAAGATAAAACTAAAAATGTATAGTTGTTCCCGCATGAAAAGAGGTACTATACCTGAAGATTATCCTCCTGTTCTCTTAGAGCGAGATCTTCTCGAGCATAATCAGTCAATTTCTTTTTCTTCTCATCTTCTAATTTTTTACTAAGCTGCCCCTGCCCTTTTTGGACGCCTTTTTGCTTATTCTAAGTAAATTCAAGTAATTAGCAAGACATTGTTAAATGCATCTGCAAAATAATTTAAAACGCTGTAAATGATAAAATTACTTCTTGCAATCTCTTTTCAGTTGCTTCTAAAATCTTTTGCCGATCGGGGAGATCATTCTGGTCTGAGGCCAGCTTAGCTGGCTGAGGCTTAGCCATGTTGAACCCAGCCCCTCCATTAGCGCTACTAGAAGGTATCTGCCTCATTTGAATATCTGAACCTCCTAACCTATGCCCCACCTCCTTCTTGGGAGGTTTACCAACACTACAGCAGCTACCCATGATGAAAATTATTTAAGACGAATATGAGATGGAAAAGTAATGAAACGGAAACTAATTAGGTCTGAGGTGGTATTAGATAAGTGTTTTTGAGGCGACAATTGCCTGATTTTTGCGATATATCGCTATTTTGTTATGGCAGATTCAACTTGAAGAATGAGATCACAGGTTTTGTTGTAGAGAACATTCCTCAATGAGTTCTTGGAAGGCAAACATGGAACAACCGTCCGCCAAGAGATCCTAAGACAAAGTATAAATAAACTAAAGCGATTGGTTGGCTGCTTTTGCTCTCATATAAGTGGCGTTGAGCGGAAATATCGGGGGTTCCACTTGAATGATAAGATTTAAGGAAATAATTAGGGGTTTCTCTGGTGCCAAGTAAATCTTGGTTTATATTTTCTACAAGTTTCATTAAAAGTTGTAAGATCAAAAGGGACCAGCAAGGGAAGGATTTTTTTAACTGAAGATTCATTGGTTTGAGTTTTAGGATAAAAAATAAGTGTAAACTAAATTATCGATGCTAACAAGCTAGATGTCCAGATTTTATAAAAAAAGTTGATAACAAAATTAGCAAAAGTAATTTTTCCCAATAATAGTTCAGAAAAAGGTTCCTTCGTCTGGAAAAGATGTATCTCAAATAATTCGAAGTACTTCAAGCAGAAATTTTACATCTTAATGAAAAAGAAATTCTTAAAAGAACCCACAATTTTAGAGCGACTGTTAACTCAACCCCTATTGTTTATTGTGTCAAATAATTCTTTGCTAAACTTTATTCTAAATTCAATAAAATACTTGTGTTAAATCTAAATTTTAGGGGAAACTATTACATCAAATCTGATATGACCATAGATTGCTTGGAGGATGTGGAACAGTCTAAAACATAACTGAATTCAAGTCATGTCCAAAATCCAGTAGGCTTCAAAGCTGCTGAGATGTTATATGTCTACATAATAGGCTTACATACCGTAAATCCAGAACCTAATGGTAGAAATGCAAGATTGTCAAATCCTAGGAAAAAATTTCAAATCACAGCTGTGGGCAACTCGGGTGAGTGGAAATTAAAGTTTTTCATAAAATCATTTATTTAATGTGACATTGTTTGCCTTTTTTAAATTTGAAAATTTTGAATCCTACTGCAAACAATTCAACCAACTTAAGACGAAACTCACCGTGATGGGGGATGCATGAATGAGAAATGCAGGATTTTAATGTTCAATTTGGCATTTCCTGCAATTCTAACAAATAAGCGGCAACATGAAGTAAATAACAAATATGAAATTGCGGGATTGTCAAAACCAAGAACTAAATTTAAAATCATAATTGAGGAGAATTTAAAAAAATTTAATTGATGAACGTCTCAAACAGGAAGTCAAAGGATCTATTGTGGAACCAAGCTAATTCTTTTAGGAATCATTGTTATTATTGAATAATCACCCAATTTTATTCTAGGGCAGCTAAAATTTAGATATATACTATTCACCAAATTATATAGACTTATATAAAATAGACTGGAATATATACTTCTCTTATTGAGTTGTATTTTTTTTATTAAAAGTCAGTGTATGTTATTGATATCTCTCTTATGAAATTGAATATTTTCAAATATTTCACCCTCTATTAAAACTGTCTTTCTACTTGTTATTGTAACTTAACTAATAGCACACTGTTTTAACAATGTGTATTTGTGTATTCTTATAAAAGATATTTAATTACAGTTGATTGTGCGCTTGTATTTGATTGGATAGTTTCACCTCCAGTCGCCTTGGCAATAGAAAATCAAGTTGCCTTCCCAACTACATCTGGTCTCACAGAGGCAACTTGAATTATTATTGCCAAGGCAACTGTAGATGAAACTATCCAATCAAATACAAGCACATAATCAACAAAAAGTGAACAATCATCACAACAAGGAAAACCCCAAATTAAAACCATAAATTGTAATATATAATTCTAATTTATTATTAACATTTTCTAAAATCAGCTGGAATTAAATATCTTTAATAAGAATTGTCAGGGATCCAAGCTTGGGCGGCGGCCTGTCATTTTCAGGGATCATGTGGGCTGCGGGTTTTGCGGGAAGAGCCAATCACAAGATTGGAGCTAACTTAAAGAGATATGAGAAGGACTTTTCCACCCAGGACTATGGGCTGACAGCCAGAATTATAGTGTCAATCACCCCAGAGAGGGTGATATACACAATTTCAAACAGCTTATTTGTGTGGTCCAAGAGAAGTTCAGGTGAGAACACAGTCATTGGCTTTGGGGTAGTTGGAGATTTCATATCCAGTTGATATGTGAACAGCAAGTTGTACTTGTCTCTGAATAGGTGGGGCTAGTGTAATGCCAAGGGCTTTGTCTGTTGTATCTTAATTGTAAATTTGACTGGGCCAGGGAATCTTTTTTGAGCATATTCTCAAGGTTAAATTCCTTGTATTTGAGCTTCAAAGAGTACTTTGTAAAGTGAATAAGACCAAATGAAGTGCTGGGTGGACAATAAACTGCGGGCAGAGGGGCAGGAGGCCTGGAAGATCTTGAGCTGAACTGATAAATGGCAAGAATAAAATAGTGCAATAATTGGGAAAACTAATGTCTAATAACATTTTATTTAAAAATGACAATAAAGTCTTATTGTGAGGTCTATATAGTACCCTGCTGTCAAACTTACAATTTTCTATTTGGAGTTCACCATAAGATCAGAAAATCTGAGGTTGGGTAGCCAGGGTGCTTGGGTTCTGGAACAGCAAAATGGCACTGCTGCTGGAGGCCCACTCATTGGTTGAAATCTCAGAAAGGTTTTCTTGGCCCTTTTTTTCTCAAGTCATGGTCATGGGTGCAGGCCTTAAGCCCGCATTTTCCTCTGATAGTAGGTCTTGATTGATTACTTGTATAGACTTCATGCTCATAAAATTAACAGTAAAATTTTCCCTGCCTCTATTAAAAAAGTTGTCAGGCCCTTCTTCAGGTGCTGTAGCTCTTAATTTTTTGCTGATGTTTTCATTTCATGAATTAGGCTTAGCCTCAGCTTGAGGGGGCTCAATCCTAGAAAAATGTGGGTGGCCAGGTTCAGGGTTCAAATCCCACTCTTGGCCCTGGGTTTTGAGGAGAAGAAAATTGTCAATCCTGACAACAATACATAAATACACATTGTTAAATCAGTGTGTCATTAGTTAAGTTACAACAACAAGTAAAAGTACAGAAATTAATGGAGGGAAAAAATCAAAGTCCTCAAATAAAAATATGTGAACCAATGTGCTAAAATCAGCGTGCAGTAAACCAGTTATTTTTCTCTTTAAGGTTTCCCATTGAAGCTTTTGTTTCCCATCTCTCCTCTCTTCCTCAAAAAGAAGTTTTGTTAGCTTCTGGCGTAGCCAGGGGCCAAAAACTTTTAAAGATTTCTGTGCTGTCAAGAGGGTAGCTCATATAGCATTATATGGCATTTTGGTTGCTGTTTTAGTGATTCAGAGTGCATAATACTGCATAGTTTCTGGTTTTAGACAGCTTTACATTATATTTTATTTTCATGTCAAAACATATCTATCAAAATTGAATTTTCCATTGATTTTATTCATAGTATAGCTTCTTAATTTAGATTGATTTGTCCTGGTTTCTTACTTTTAGAGTCAAGTGGTGGGCTGTACTATTTAAGAAAAAATAATGTGGGTATAGTAAACAGATCATAACTTGCTTGAGGAGCAACATGCCAAATTGGGAACATGATGCAAGGATTTGATAACCTTTTTATGTGCAGCAGAAGAGGGATGTTAAAATTGAAGTCAGGAAAATTATTCTAAGAGGGAAATCAAAATAATAATTAGATGTGGATTAAATATAAAGGGCAGGCCAGGAAACGGCAAAGGAATCTCCTGCTAACTGGACTATAGCAGTAGCAAAATTAGCAAACACTGAAGCCAGGAGGCCCAAATGTTCAAGCATTTTTGAGTAACTTTCTTTATTTTCCAGGGTGAATAAGGTATCTAGAAACAAATTTCTATAAGAGAATGCAAAAATTTTAAGGGAGTTTAGGATGAGAAAGATGAGGTTTACACGGCATCTGATTGGTTGAAATAAATATTTTCAGTTTTTGGAGGGCTTCCATTGGAATTTGAGCCAATGACGTCACAATTCAAAAAATTGGCAACCTGCAGGTTGAGTGCTACCCTCTTTAAAAAGTGTGTACCACATAAATTTTCTTATCATAATTAATTGGCCCAAAGCAGGGCAAGTCCAGATCTTCAAGGGCTATCTGAGCAACTCCAGCCTTAACCCATTCTTTGTTAATAACAACATTTAAATTGTTCAATGTTGAAACTGCAGGCTCAACTCGCCAGCAAGGTTCCAACCAAGCGGGTTTGTGACTCGCAATCCAATTACCCGGTCACCCAAAGCCAGACTAGGAAGTCAACTCAAATTACCAAATCCATCAACATGAACAGATGATGATCCTTCACAGTGGATACCTTGATTTGGCGCTTGGCTCATTATCAGGATCAAGCCACCCCCTCTTTCATCCAGCCGTGTGATCACCAATCATGTTCCTGCTATCCATTGATTCACAATAGTTATATAATCACTATCTCACAATAAAGATTATTATCTATCTTCTAAATATTTTTCCCCATGTAACTCTGCTAAAACAGCATAGTTACAACATTGGTAGCACAGGTAGGCTCTCCATCCTACCTTATCTTGAAAAATTCTGCCTGTTGCCAGCACACGCTGCGGCCAACAAATCCTCAAAAGAATTATGTCTGGCCTTCCACCTGACTGGACTCCGTATACCCCTGGTACCGAGATACCCAATGGTTTTGTTCTCTACCAAAACACGGTGATCCCACTACCTGACTTCAACGCCCTGTCCGCCTAAGGGTTCTTTCAGGCATCTTCCTTGATGCCACAACCAGCTGACAAAACCATCATGCCCGCCTATGTTGCACAAAGACTTTGCACCGCTGCCTTAGAGCCCTTTGCAGGGGCCAACGACAACAATGCTGCCGCATGGATCCAGTCCGCCTAGAGCAAGCCTGCTCAGATGGAATGCCCACAGCAATTTTGGATTGCGGAGATTTCCATTTGCCTGACCCATGACGCTGGCACCTGGTGTGACAAGTGGCATGAAGAGCATACTGACAAGAACTGGTACACCTTCAAACAGGACTTCTTGGAAAGATTTGTGCTTAAGGATACGGCGCTCATGATCATACGCCAAGTAAAGAACCTGACCCAGACAGGCACCATTAAAGAACTCACCCGTGCCTACAAGGAACTTCATCTCTGTGCCCCATCTGACATGGCTTTTGATACCCCAGCAACACACCTCATGTACTACAACGCTCTCAAGCCGCACATGATAAGACATGTGAACCTGGACCAGGTTACCAACCTGCAAAGCCTGTACCGTGAAGCGGAAAAAGCGGAACAAACATCCAACACACTTCATAAGGCACAAACTGGGAAACAAGAAAAACCCAAGGACTCCCATCCAGGCAGGCGCTCCTCTCAACCACCTCCTGGAGGCAACAACAACAACCACAAACCCACAGGTTCAAATGGGAATGGGAATGGAAATAACGGCCAGTCAAATTGTACCCATTTCTGTGTCACCGCCACCCAAGGCACCCAAGATGAGGGAAAAGCCCGGGGAGAGCACTAAGCAAGCCAAGCTCTTCCCACGCAACTTCTGACTTTCCCAATGATGAGTACCAACCCAAGGACGTGGACCAATGTCTAATGATCCAAGTACTCTTGCAGGACCCGGTAATGTACACCATTGCCAGACATCCCAATAAACTGATGTCCTATCCTTTCTGTTTTTGCAGTTAAACAGCCTTGGCACTCCTTGACTTGGGCGTGGATCTAACCCTAGTCAAAAGCAGCTTTGTAGATAAGTTCAAGCTAGCCACTAATCCTTTGCAGATTAAAAACGTGGTCCTGGCTGATGACCATCACATTGCTGTGACAAAGAAAACTGCCCCCTTCTCCGTCATGCTTGAGAACCTCCACTCCACCATCCAAGGTCCCGTCATTGACTTCCCTAAGTTTGACATTGTTCTGGGACTGGACTGGTTACAGAAAAACAACCCCCACGTGGACTGGGCGACCTCAGAGTTAACCATCAAGCGTGAGGGTGTCAACCACCAGATCTACCTGGACTCTGTAGACCAACTCCTACACAACCACATCTTTGTACGCATCACAGAGACTTTGGACAAGAAGGAAAGCCTGAAAGAAATTGACTGGGACTCCTGCCAGTATGAAATCATATACTTCAAGGACCACCAGGACACCTCCACGCCGCAAGACCGCAACATTGTGGCTGGTCACCCAGAAATCTTTAAGGAAGCGTTACCTGGGCTACCCCCTGAGAAACACATCCAAAACTCTATCCAACTCAAGGGGGCTGTACCCAAGGCACACCCCATTTACAGGCTGACCCCAAACAAGGACAACACCCTGTGTGCCTATCTCAAGGAGGCACTGGAAAAAGGACTTATCCGCCCCTCACAGTCTCCCTTTGAGGTTGCTGTATTCTTTGTGGCTAAAAAGAACGGTACCTTACGCCTGGTCACAGACTACCGCGCCTTGAACGAAGTCATCATTAAGAATTGTTACCCATTGCCACTAATTGACAATCTCTTTGACGCCTTGGGAGGAGCCACTGTCTTCTCCAAGATTGATCTAACTGCAGGCTACAATCAGATTTGTATCAAGGAGGAAGACATCCCAAGACAGTCTTCTGCACCAAGTACGGTTTCTACAAATGTGTGGTACTCAACTTTGGCATGACCAATGCCCTGTCCATCTTTGTAACCTTCACGAACAAAGTGTTTGCGCCACACATAGGTAAACATGCCCTAGTGTACCTGGACAATATTATTGTCTACAGCCCCTTGGTGGAACAACACCACAAAGACCCGGAGGAAGTCTTCACAACCTTGGCACAGCACAAACTGTTGGCCAAGCCCTCCAAATGCTAGTTCTTCCGAGAGCAACTACCCTTCTTGGGACACATAGTCTCAAAAGACGGCATCAAACCCAACAGTCAGAAGATACAAGCAATCTGCAAGATGCCACCTCCTAAAAACAAGTCAGAACTCCACACCTTCTTGGGAATGGTGGCCTATGTACGACGCTTCAGATGCATTCATTGGGAGAGTACTACAAATTAAGAATAGTGATGGTGACTTCCTGCCCGTAGCCTACAAGTTGCGCAAACTGATGGATGGTAAGTGTCAATACCCAATCCACAACAAAGAACTGCTGGCCATCATACACTGCCTAGTCAAATGGCGCTGTTACCTGGAACGGCAGGAAGAATTCACAGCACTAACCGATCATAAGTTGCTCATCTACTTCAAGACACAAGCAAACCTGTCACGCCATCAAGTGCGGTGGATGGAAATCTTAGAAAGGTTTAACATGCTCATCCAATATAAGCCTGGGGCCAAGCTTGCCATGGCAGACACCCTGTCCCGTCTTTATGTCCGCGCTTCTAGGGGAGAGAATGGGCTCAATCCAGACTGGCCTCTCCTAGTGCTCCGTGCAAAAGACAAAGGGTTCCCTGCAGCCACAACCAATATCACCAAAGAAACAGTCATCAAGAATGAACACCTCTTTGCTGACGTATACGGGACTCTTCACAGAAAAATGTCAGATGGTACAATCATTTCCTACATTTCCACACATCAACAAGTTGATACCATTCTTTGCTATCACAGGGATCTAAGACATACTAAGAGCCAAACTCTATACAAATTCCTAAAACATAAAGCATGGTGGCCAACCTTATACTGCAATTTCCAGAAAGTGTTAGAACAGTGTGAGGTCTTCAAAAAGTTTGCCAAAAGCGAAACCTCACCTAAGTCTGTACTCCCCATTTAAACCCAAATACCGTTCAAAGTATGGGCTCTGGACATTGTGGGCCCCATGCCAGGAAAGCACAACAACAAAAAATACATCATCACAGCCATTGATTTTGCAACAAGGTGGCCAGTAGCCCAAGCAGTGAAAACACACACCGGTAATGACGTCTGACAATTCATTGGCAAGGAAATAATCAGCAGGTTTGGAAAGCCAGAACTCCTGATAACCGATGAAGGCAAAGAATTGACCTCCAAAGACACAAATGTTTACCTCACTAAGAATGGGGTCAAACACACCTTCACAACACCAACCATCCACAGGCCAATGAACGCGTAGAGCAGCTTAATGGTAGCCTCGTGCAAGCCCTAGCCAAACTCACCGCTGGGAGACCTGAAGACTGGTATAAGCAGTTACCGACTGCATTACTTGTGTGCCAGACCTGAGTGAATAGATCCACCAAAAAAAAGCCTGTTTGAACTGGTATACAGCACACAGCCAAATATCATTCAAGCATTGACAGGACCTAAACAGGAAATTCCAAGTGAAGTCCCTCCACGCTCAGACCCTCAAGTAATAGAGGCTAACAGCGAGCAAATAGCCAAAAAAATGAACATCTGCAAAAGACATTTGTCCCCATCCGCAATAGAAACGAGGTTGGGGACAAAGTATGGGTCATGAATGTTGACAAAAGCAAGTTAAAACCTGAAAAAGTGGGGCCAGCAATCATTCTAAAGGTAAACAACAATAACACTTACCTTGTGCAAGGGCTTGGAAAACGTAAACAAGACAAGACCCTACACCATGATTGCCTTCAACCCTGCAAAGCAAGGCAGAAACAACGAGAAACTGCCCTGCCTTCCACAGAACAGCAACTAGTCCAATACAGCGCCCAGGCTTCTGACAACCTCCCTGACAAACTGCCCCCAGAAGAGGCCGACCTTCAGTTAGGGGGGGTCAAAACTGCAGGCTTGACCTGCCAGCAAGGTTCCAACCAAGCGGGTTTGTGACCCACAATCCAATTATCTGGTCACTTGAAGCCAGACTAGGAAGTCAACTCAAATTACCAAATCCAACAACATGAACAGATGATGATCCTTCACAGTGGATACCTTGTTTTGGCGCTTAACTCATTACCAGGATCAAGCCACCCCCTTCATCATCCAGCCGTGTGATCACCAATCATGTTCCTGTTATCCTTGATTCACATGAACTATATAATCACTATCTCACAATAAAGATTATTATCTAGTTTCTAAATATTTTTTCCCCATGTAACTCTGCTAAAACAGCACAGTTACGACAACACTAAACCAAATTGGGTGGAGGGACTCATTAATTTTGCACTGAGGGCAGTGTAACAGAAAATGACAATTGAGATCAAAATGAGAAAAAGCATTTGCAAAGGGAAGTCAGACGTTGGAGATGTGGAAGCAGACTACATAATGGGCCAGGGCAAGGCCATCAAATCCATAGCAGCCTTGAAGATAAGGAACATTAGTCTGTCAAAGACAGGGGCAAACAGCCCCAGATGATCCCACATTTTTTAAAAGCTTTCTTTTATTTGAATGTAATTTAGCTATCTAGAAACAAGTTTCTAGAGGGGAAAGAGGGAAGCTTTAAGGAAGTTTAGGATGGGAAGAGGGGGATTTTGTGGCATCTGATTGGCTGAAAAAAATATTTTCAGCAGTTGGAGGTCCTGCATTGGAATTCAAGTCAATGATGTCATAATTTGAAAAATTCCGGCAACCCCTAGGTTGAGTGCTGCCATCTCCAAATAGTGTATAACACATAATTTTCTTGTCATAATTATTAGGGGGAAATAAGGCAGGTCCAGATTTTCCAGGGCTGTTTGGGCGACCACAGCTTTGATCCATTTTTTGTCTATGGTGGCATTTAAGTCATATTTTTTTTAAGGGTTTGGCTGCAATTCTTTGCTGGTTTCTGGTTTTACGAGGGCGCACTATCCCTTTCATTTGATTTTCTACCATAACAGGCAGGCGGGCCACCTTAAAGCCAGTCCATTAGAATAAAAGATTGATAATTTCATATTGACTTGATGATTGATCCAAGTCTTATTTCCTTAATGAAATCCTCTCTTAGGCTTTATTAATGGAGAGCAAAAGATGATACTTTTGTCTTACAGTTAATTATATAGAGTAAAATATAGAGACAACAACTTATGAACCTATATCCAGAAGTAGAAAGAACCATCCCAAATTCTCTGGGCCTTGGGCCCTGTCAGACTTGCTACTTCTGATGACAACAAAATATTCTGGGCCAAAGGTTACGCCAAAGTCACATTTTCTCTGTACTTTTCTAATGTTAGAAGACTTAGGATATCATCTGATGGATGAAAAAATAACATGGTTCACAATTTTCTGACAATTAGTTATGATCTAAAATACTTTAAAGTATGGAACACCAAGTTAATAATAGTTTCATCCTGAGAGGGATTTTCTTTCTGGGATCTGATTCATAGTTGGGGCTAAATTAATACTATCCATGAGAACCAATTAAACTTATTTTCTGCTTAAACTGGACAGATTTTAGGGCAGATGGCTCATCAGAGAAAAATATAGTAGGGTTAGAAAAGCCTGAGAAGGTTTCATCACATTTATTGCTAGTGTTATGATAAAGACAGTTAAAGAGCCAGAGCAACATATAAGGCAAGACATTCTTAAAGTTTTAAAACCATTCAAGCCGGTGAACAATATAGATGCAAATGGCTAGGTAACTCCATAAAAAGAGAGAAGGGCAAATTTGACTTCTTTTTTGGATAAACTCTGCAGTAGATACTAAGCAGAGAGCTTTATGGGGTTCCATACCTATTCTATGCTTATAATTAATCCAAAATAAAAAGGCAACATTGTCATAATGACAATAGCCAGTTAAAAGTGGATTAAAAGCAGGCTACATTCAGTAAAGTTGGTTGAAAAAACCAGTGTGATGTTGAATGCAGTCTGCTTTGGACTTACTGCTAAAGCCAAAATTCTAAAATAATGCAAAAGCCATACAAATAATGACAACCCAGTTCCAAATAACAGGAAGATGGATTCAAATAGGCTTTTGAATCAAGGCTCACTATATTTTCACTTCACAGTTTAGCAGCTGGTCTGACTCTGTGCTATAGCTAGTTTTTTAGTTTTTTTTGGGGATTATGAACCTCCAGAAAAAGATACATTTTCAGAAATAATGCTTCTCCTAAATGACTATGTCGCAACATTTTTGATTACTCCCTCTTGGGGAATTAACGCCCCGAGTAAATCACCGAGCGGCTCACCAAGTGGTTCACCACCCAGTCAATAAACCGGTGGCACCTTTATCAGTTAACCATCTACGACGGGAATCACTCAATCCAGGTCCTAAATGGAACATAACTTGATTAAGCCTTGTGACTCAAGAGGAACATTACTCAGATAAGCCTCATGACCTCCATGACATATATGGACAACATGTGGCTTGTCATGATACTATATATTAAGCTATATTCATATTCAATAAAGTATCATTTTCTTCTTAATCTTCCCCTTTATTTTGTTTATTATACTTCCTAGAAGTATATACTCGACAACTACAATAAACCCTTAGTTATAAGCATGCCTTGTGGTCTGTGACAACTAAAGAAGCTACATTTATTTTATTTTTATATCTATAAAGTAACTTGAATTTAACTGATATAGTTTCTTTTTTTAGTCAATAATTATAAAGTGCAATCTCCTTTAGAATTAAGAATATAATTTGAGTGCAACTTTGGCAATATTATATCTGAACTTTATGTCTTATAATTAATTTGGTATAAGGATAAGTTGTCATAATTAATATAAGCTATATCTAGCTATTTACACAAGTGTATCAACTCTATTACACATTCTCACTCCTTGTAAACATGCTTTAAAATTGCTGATCTTCATAACAGTACTATTTATAACGTTTGGGCCAGTTAAGGCCTTTAACTTAAGCTAAAAATGTCTATAAAAAGACATTTGGCTTTACTCTATTTGCTTCAGCTTTAAGTTTAAACGTAGAACTTACCACCTGCACAGAATGTAATATATAATAAAGGAAGGTTATGGATTTTATAGCACATCTTCTGTCCAAAAGGTATAACTATTTGAGGCATCAATTTAAGCTAAGTAACATTTGGTTCCAAATGCTAGAAAACATTTAATAAAACTGAAATAATTGTCTGTAGTGACTTAGAGTTCTTAATATAAAGTGTTAACAGATTAACTTGAACATTTCCAAAGGCCATCTTATTTCTCTAGAATAAAAATAATAACGCAGCCTTTTATCATTAAAGGAGAAACGAAGCCAGTAAAGCTATCGATATACATAACAAGAGATGATTTGTTTTAAGTAAATATTAATGGCTAAACATTGATTTTGTAAGGTTTATAATTTAAATCAAACCACTGAAAGTAAAAATGGTAGACTAAAGCTATAGCGACTGGAGAGCATTCTAATGTGTCAGTGCTTCAAGTAAATCACTGAGCCAAATTTGAACTCAGTAAATTCGAGCTGGAATCCTGGCACTTAGATTAACAGACTTGATGCTGGGCGATCTCAAGTATGTCATCGAGGATTGGTATGACCATGTTTTTAGTTTAAATTTACATTTAAAATATTTGTTTCGACTTAAAAACTGCGACCTTGCGAACTCGAATGCTGTTCAGTTTTGAGGTCAAAAGTAAGCTTATGGTTTAGAGAAAATATACAATTTAATCTTCTTGATTTAGATAATCAATACTAGCTTTTGTATAAAGCATATTTAAAGGTAATCACCAAAGCTTACCATTTATTATCTTATTTATCCAAACCACTCTCTAAATAAACAAGTTGCAATCAGTGTTCACTAATTCGACAGTTTTCTTAAAAATTATAGCTATTATGCTTTCTCTTCAACTCAAAAAGAGCCTTTTGATTTCAATCTTTTTCTAAATTATCCGATAATACTCATTTTTAAAAAGCAAGTTAATCTTGATAGGTTTAGCTTTCCCTTTTGAAAACACCTTGCCATAAGGCTTTACTTCTATATGTTCGATATTTAACGCCGCTTGATATACCATCAAATGTTTTTTATTGCTTTGGTTCCTCTTAAATTGCACTGTTTAACTTTACCTGTATTCTTGATTTTTCTGGGCTTTTTTCGATCATACCTAATTGCAAGTTTCATTCTCCAAAATTATTTAAACATGCTCACATTTAATTAAATCTAATAATAAATCTTGGCGCTTAAACTTTCTTTAGAATGAGTTCAAAAGCCCGTAAAACCAAAAGGTCCCGGAAGGAAGCAGGTATCGATATGGGATTTTACGTATTAAATGAAGGCTAGAAATTGAAACTGCTGCTGAAGATACAATGGCACCAAAAGCCGGCGCAGAAAGTGGACAAGCCCCTGCAGTCAGTGTAGCGGATCGTTTGCAAAAACTCAAGGAGCTGCGCAAAAGAATGGTAGTTCAGTTGGAAGCTTTGAAATTGACTTTTAAAAGGATGAGTCGGCAAATGCGAATCGGCAAGAAGTATTTGCTGAGCACCAACGCCAGAAAACAAATCCCAAATTCATTGCTAAAATCGAAAAGAAGACTTTGGAGGCTGAACGACTTCAGGCTCGCTTGGTAAATTTCATAACCTTTTATTTATTTATCTTTTCAGGATGCTGCAGACCGTGGAGAAGATTATGAACGGTCCAGATTTTGGGGGTATAGTGCTGAGGCAGCAGAAAAATGGGAAGCGAGAGAAGAAGAGCGGATCAAGAGGTCTGAGATTGGGTTCACAGGTACGCTTAACACTGGCAGCAGATTTACAATGAATAGATTTCAATCAGGTTGCCGAGAAGAAATACAACAAAAACATCAATAAACTCAAGCCTAACCTTGGTATCTACGAAACTCAGAAAAAGTCTTATGAAGCTGGTCTTGCCAACGAGCCAAGCCTTGAACTTGCAGTAGCCTCACAGGTCTCCAAAGACGGGCGAACCATTCGTTTCAATGCTATCCATCCTAAGCCTAGCAGTGAAGCAGTAGATCGGCTTGTCAGCCACGTCAAGGATGAGTATGCCTATTATATTTTAGAAGCTAACAATTTAGAATTGCTGAGCGTGCCAAGTTCTCCAAAACCCGACCCGTCAAAGAAGAAGACGATGTCACATACATCAACGACAGAAATGCCCACTTCAACAGGAAAATATCGCGTGCGTTTGATAAGTACACCAAGGAAATTAAAGATAGCTTTGAACGTGGCACTGCTCTGTAAATCCTATTACAATATCTCCTGCCAGCTGAGCCGCATCTATTGTTTGGTCCATCAGTTAACTTTGCATGCCAAGCGAACAAAGAATATCAGAAGAACCCATCTTTTCAGGTGCGCTAACCTGCCTCAAGTTTAAGCCTACGATATATTCGGTCTAATAAACAAGCAAATCAATTCTTTTCCAGGGGACACTTAGCTACTGTCATAAGCTGCTTTGGCCAATAAACAAATCTCACTTATAAATACAAAGTCTCCTAGCTTGGCTAAATCCAATCCATCAACTAGATCTCATCTACACTAAAATATCAAGAAACTTATCGAATCTATCTGATGCCAGGTTTTAATGACTTCTAATCAGAGATAGAGCACTTCTATTTTAGTCCTTACTAAACATGGGTGCGATATAGATTCCTTAGTAAGCATCCAAACCTATGCTTTCCAGAAAAATCAGTCTTGGAGCCAAGAAAATAAATCTAATTGCTATGCCACAGGAAATAAGAACAAGTGTCTGATGATATAAACCAAATCCCATTCATAAAAACTTCCTATCTAACATGTATACCTTAAAGCAGTGGATCTTAATCAATGCTCCAGAAAAATTCCAGGTAATAACATGTGACTAGATCTCAAAAGAATAAGAACCACTGCCCTAGAGTCAAAATAAAGTATCCTGAAGTCATCATGGGTCTAATTAAACCATGAAAACTCATCTGTAGGCCATAAACCAATATTTATTATCCTTTGTCCATCAAATATTTCTCCAGTGATCAAAACTTCATTTCAGATTCTCACAGATCTTTCAACTGGTTGAATCTAGTTTAGAAGTAGAGAAATCACATACCTTAGCTTTAATCTAGACTTTGGTATAGTACCACATGTACTCTAACAATTTCCTTAACCCTTCTTTTAATTATACTCTCTTTGTAAAAGTAATGGCTCCCTTTAGCTTTAAACAAGGATATCTATTCACAACACCCAAGAAGCTTCTTAAATATTCAACCCAAGCTGTTTATGGGAATGAAAAATTTAGAACATATTGTTAAAAATTATTTGTCCCTGCTTTTTCCTGTGATGTGGACAATATACCATTTCTAACTCTATTTCACCTATTAAAAAATCTCTTAACAGTTTATTTCATCTATTATCAAAAGGCTAATTATTATCAAAATCCAGCAGAAATAAACTTTTCATGCCTTCCTCTCACATGTGCCTCTAGGGGGTGCTTTAGTCCACAATAAAAATCCAATAATTTTTTTATGGCAAGGTAATTCCAGCTCACCCTTAATTATGTACTAGTCTCATAGAGCTAACCAGTGATAAACTGTTAGAGTAAATTGGTAAGCTGCATTATTCAAAGAGAGGCAATGAGGATAAAATAAACAAATTGACAATTGTTTGAGGAGCAGGAAACCAAATTGGAAGGACAGCTTAATCATCTTGGTACCTCTGGCAGTATAACAGAAGATGGAGATAAAAATTGTCAAAATGCAAATGACTTGGAGGTGTAAATTAGAGGAAGAATCTGAAGACATCACCATGCAAAGAGCAGGTGGGGTCACACCCATGAAGTCAATGGCAACCTTGGTCATGACAAAGGCTAATAAGTCTGTCAGTAATATTCCTGACATAAATCAAATTCTGACTGAGGGGCAATGTTGGAAAAGAATAGGAGAATGTCCAACTAAAAAGGCAAAATTTAATGAGGATTTTCCCCTTTATTTGGGGAAAATAAAAATCAAATAAAGGAGGAAACAGAATACAATAGTCGCCAGAATATTTTATCATCCAAGCAGGCACCCGCCACGCCCGCCAGCACCCTCTGCCAGCCTCCCCACACCCAGCCAGCTGCCTGCAAGCCCCCGCCAGCCACCGGCTTGCCCAGCCTGGCACTAGCGGGCCCAATGCCAGTCCCCTGCCTGCCCCCCACCCGCTGCCAGCCACCCACCCAGGTCCCATCCCACAGCCAATCAGAAGCCCCCATAACCTGCAACCAATCAAAAAGTCCCTGGTTGTAGGGGAAAAGCATTGATTAATTCCTGCCCTTCAGAAGAAGGGAAAATCCAGGGTTCAGGTTCTAAAAATTATTCTGACCTTTCAGAAGAGGGGACAAATCAGGTTTCAAAAGTTAAAAATAATTTTACTTCAAACCAATGGGATTCAGAGGACCAAACCACATGCTTGAGCCCAGACCCCAGCCAAACTAAGCCTTTCAAAACAAAAATAGATTTTGAAAGTTCCATGAGTCTTCACCATCACCTGACTCCACACCCAGGGAAAATCATTGGCTTTAGACAAGAATGGCCAAACCCCCAACAGAGTGTCAAAGAACAAGAATTTGGCCACCTTCTCAAACCCCAATTCCCAATCACCTTGTCCAAACTTTTGGGTTCTCCAATCCCTTGCTTTCATTCTCACTTGCAAAACTTTGCAAGTGGGAAGCACTATAAATAAGGGACCCCTCCTCAGTAATATCTTGTGCTATTATTGATTCTAATACCCTCAATAAAGCTAAATTCACTTAAAACTTAAGTCAACTTTAAAACTAGTTAGTCCCTGCCAAACTGCCTCCAATCCAAGGAAGATGAACCATCTCATCTTCACAGCTGTGCTACAGCTGCCTTGGGATTGGAGGCTATCAACAAGGACCAGAGTTCTTTGGCCTCTCACCAGAAGGGCTAGGCCATGATCCTCACTATGACCTGGATAACTCAACTCCTCCTACCCTGGTTTCTGGCCTTCCCTGATGTCCCTGCATTCCACACTGTCCATTGTGGTGTACACCTCCATGTACTATGTGTTAACGTACTTCACCAGGAGCTTTGAAAGATACAACTTCCATGCTAAGGTCTTCTGTTGGTTGATGACCATCTACCAATCATCACTGCCCAGACTGGCTTTCAGTTTGCAACCTCCTGCCATACTGCTGCAAGTAGTACCTACTGTAACAGGGTATTACACAATCAAAGACAGGGACAAACAGCCCCAGATGAGCCATCATTTTTTTGGGAGACTTCCTTTTTGTAAATTCACTGCCACCTCTGGCTCTGTATCAAACTGTTTTCCCCCACCACACCAAAAAGAGGCAAAATTACAGCCAAGCCACTCAATTCTCTGGGAGATTTAGCCCATAATGTTGATGAGAGATTTGTTCTGGCCTACCCTGCAGACCCCCTGGCTTTGGCTGCCCCGGCCTGGGAAGAAATGCTGGTCAATTTGGACTATTTGTTAGCATGGTGTTGTCCTCTTTTAAAGACAATCAGGACTGCCCAATCAAATGATGCCACATCTAGGACCAGAAATTCAAATGAACCTGAACTGGTTGAGGTGTCTTTCAGCCAATCAGTTGGACCCGCCAAAATTACTCTGAAACTCTCCAGCACCCCTGGCTCTGGCCAGCAAATTTTATCGCCCAGCCAATCACATGCAACACAAAATAGTCAGATGATCATTTCACAGCAACTCACTCCCTTTAACAATGTCAGGGGACTTTGGGTCCCCTGCTTGTCAATTGTCAATTTCATTAAAAGTTTGTAATTTTGTTTGCACTTGGTGTTTTATTTGAAGTACTTTGGTTGAGTGGAACCCTGCTTTTGGTTCCTATCATCTAAAATTAAAGTGTTAGTGTTTTCCGTCTTGCTTACCTTTTACTCCCCAGTTTCAAACCCGGGAACTCCTCTGGACTCTTCCAAAGAGGCTCCAGCTTATAGTTGTTGTCTTCATTTGCTTTTGCTTTCAAAAACCAACTTTGAACTTCAAATTCTATTTAAATTTCATTATAATTTCTACTATTATTCTGATTTTTCCTTAAATTTACTGATTTTGAACCTGTTTTTGCTTTTGCTTGTGATCCAAGACCCCCAAGATCATGCCCAAGCCATCCAGACCCGCTCTGCTGCTTCCTTTGGTCTTCTGCTTATGGCTCTCCCTGTGGCCTATTTTTTTATTGTTTGCCATACAGAAACCTTACAAATCTTCCCCAAATTTTGAGGAGATCACAACCATGATACTCCCTGTGTTAAAATTTGTTGTGTTTTTCTTGGCCCCGTTTCTGTTGCTCCTTTGGTTGACCTCACCAGACTTGTGGTCAAAAATCACTTCTTCTGCCCGGCTTGTGGGGGACCACCCCTCTAGCCTCCTGAATTTCCCTAGTGGTCTCCTCCTCTCTGGAGAGTCCATGGTGAAAAGCTTGATGTGTGATGACTTAGATTTGAACGTTATTGATTACATCTTGCCCTCCACCAAGGGAGAGAAGACATCTGTGCCTCCCCCCTTTAAGCCTGAATGAGAGCGCGTTGGTCCCCCTGAGGTTCTTGAGATTCCTCCTCCTGTTGTCTTTCATGCTCCTTGGGTGATCACTGGCCTTATGTTGATGGGAATGAACTCCTACTTCCCTCAACTGTCCCTAGTGTCCTCCTTCTGGTTCCCCCTTAGAGTGGCCATTCCTGTTCTTCACTGGGCGGCATCCTGGTGGTTCCTTTCACCGGGATGTGAGCTAAACTTAGTTAGTTTAGCCCCCTCTTACACTTTTATTTTTTAGTGAAAATAAGCTATCTAGAAACAAGTTTCTAGAGGGGAAGTGAGGAAGTCTTAAGAGAGTTCAGGATGGGATAGGAGGGGATTCTGCGGCATCTGATTGGATGGCAAGAATATTTTCAGCAGTTGGAGGTCCTGCATTAGAATTTGAGTCAATGATGTCATAATTCAAAAAAATTGGCAATCAGCAAGTTGAGCGCTGTCATCCTCAAATATTTAATAACACTAATTTTCTTGTCATAATTATTTGGGAAAAATAGGGCAGGTCCAGATTTTCCAGGGATATTTGGGCAACCCCAGCTTTGACCCATTTTTTGTCTATGACAGCATTCAAATTGTCTATTTCTTTCAAGGGTTTGGCTGCGGTTCTTTGCTGATTTTGGGTTTTACATGAGCGCACTATCCCTTTCATTTGGTTTTCTACTGTAACATAAACTCTCACATAGGTTGCGAGTGCTATAAAATCTTTGATTATCCTTTCCTTGGAAATTATTTCTCCAAGAAATGCCTTGGCTATCAAGTAAAAGGTGGCCCCAAGTCTTAATCCTGGTGTCATACTAGGTCAACCCCCTTAATTTGTGAGAGCTCTATCTCTTTCAAGACCATGATTTACAAGAACAATGTGTGGTATACCAGCAGCTATATAAAGCTCTTAATTCATTTCAATAAAGATATTATTTCTTCAAAAAAAACTTCCTTGTTACAAATGTAACAAGTTTGAAACCCTGGGCGGGAATCAAACCCACTTCTAGCCACCAGGTGGGGTAAGCAGGCGGGGGAGACTTGCCTGCACCTGGATTTTTGCTTTTCAAAGCAAATTTGGGTGTGGGAATCATTCCTGCCCTAATGAAAGCCTTCAGGGCCTGTTCTGGGCCCCAAAAGCTATGCTCAAGCCTTGATGGGTTTGGCTGGGCATGGGCAGGCATAATTTTAGCTACCCAGTAAAACCAGTTCAAGCCTCATCCTCCATTAAGTAATTTGAGGTTCCCAATTGGGAACCCTTTTTTAAGCAAGTTCTTTTGCCTCAGGAATGCCTGTCAAGCCAGTCCAAAAAATGGTGACCAGATTGGGAAAAACTCCATGACTTCTGAAGAGCCAACCCTGTCAGAACCAATGACCAGCCAAGCCAAAATGGACCACCAAGAAGCCAAACAACTTTTCCTGAGAAAACCCCAAAAATGACCATGAAGTAGCCAACCAAAAACAGCAGAACCTGAGATGTCAAGCCTTTTCCACACAGATAGCACCACAGAAGAATTCCCCAGAGGCACTTGTATTTATGCAAGATATAATACAAAAGCACCTGAAAAAAGTTCTGTATCATCATTCTTACTAATAAAGTTGTTATGAACCTTTGGTTCACCAATCTTTTCCATGCTCTATTTTTGATACTCTTTCATCTGCAAACACCAAAGCGTCAGTACTTATCCACGGGGATAGACAACCAGACTCTAATTAAAGAAAAACCAAAGCCTTGACTACTACCGCCCACCCAACGCTCTTATTTGGCCCTGTGGATTTCACTGAGTATCTCCCAAACCCTGATCACAAATCATGGACTTGGAAGACTTGCAGTGGTACACCCACCCAAACACCACCAAGAAACCCTACTAAATTGTCTGTGACAGCAAAGCAATCACTGTTTACCCTTTGATCTTTAACAGGAAATACAATAATCCTGCTGCCTACCTGGTCCCCATAGAATCACCCCTGACACCCAAACCAACCATCTCAACCCCATCCACTTCTGATGCCACTGGCCAGAGTAGTCAATTCCTGAGAGTTCTTTATCTGGTGCTCACAAGGTTGATTGATTCTGCCTTGCCACAGCTGGGCCCTGGGCTGTGGCTGGGAAGGCCCTTTTCTACCTGGTAAAGTTAGGTCTCATCATCTGGTGGGCCATGCCAGTACCTACTTTGACTCCTCCCTCACCTGCTGGAGCTCCACGGTACTCCTGGTATCCTGATAATTTCACTTTATTGCAAGAATGGCAATGGGCAACTTCCTGGCGGCCCAGGGTATAAGTATGCCCATCTGCCATGGAAAAACTTTTATAATCCCCCTTGGACCGGGTGATGCCATCTACCAGTGTTTGGCAACCCTGGGTGTCATCTTGCACAAGAGATCTTTCATTGGCTGGGTCAAAACAAGAGAGACTCAAGTTTTCTTTTTGAGTTGCAGGATTTGACATCCTTGGGCGGCCCGCATTTCACGGGAAGTTTCTCCAATTCCCCAGCCACGGTGGCCCAAGTTATCTTGAGATTGCTGACCCAGCCTGCGCTCTCATTAGTGGGGTTAACAGGATCCTTTTGCAGGTGAGGCGTTGGAACAGGTAGCTCTAGGTCTTTAGGCCTCAGGAGTTTCCCTGAAGTCAAATCCTGCTCTAGTTTGAGCCTAGGAAAATGCGGGCTGGCGGCCCGAGGATTACAGGGTTCAAATCCCATAGTTGAGGTTTTTCCACAAGCATAGTTAGCAAGAGTTTGTCATTTGTGACACTTGCTTACCAATTCTAATTATCAAATAAAACTCCTGACTTTGAAAATTTATTTGGTTTTTGTAGCTTTATTAAATAGCAGATATTATTGTCTGACTCTTGCTAATGTTTCCTCCGCTCACTCTCCTTTGGTCCCCCTGCCCTGCCATCTGCCTGCTCAGCTGCCTGTTCTGCCCGTGCTTTTTGTTGAGATCTAATCCAAGAGGATCCAAACTCAGTTCAAACCCTTGAAAGCATCCTAGTTCTTGTGGCCTGTCTTCCAAAAGGGTTTTTCTAAAAATTCTTCTGAAAAATGCTATCTCCTTTACTTAAGTCACTTATGGTGACTATGCTACTCATCTTTCTGTTGTTATGGGCCACAATCCCAGGCTTTGAAATAGAATTTTCTTGGATGCAACACGCTCTATTCCCAATCCTGGCCTGCTCTCCAATCCCCCTTTTCAATTGACCCAGGTTCCCATCATTCTTAACACACTTGCCAAGTTGTCTTGGGTAGGTCTTTATCCCAAGGACCCCCACCTTTTTCAAAGCCAGAGGTTGATGAATCTCTTTTTTCAGACCCATACAACACCAAACTTATGCCAGTTCTAAATCACTCCCTTCCTCCCGCATCAACTTTCTTCCATGAATTCAGATTTGCCTCCCATCCAGGAACGTTCACTATGGTTGTTTGCTTTTGGTGCCTTGATTATGGGCTTTTAGGCGCCTATTTCCTTTCTTTTCTTGGCCTGCCTCTTTTGGGAGGCCTCTTAGGGCGGGCATTCCAGTTTTTCACTGGATGAGAGCCAGACTTTGTTAGTCTAGGCCCCTCTCTTACAAGTTCTGTAACTGTGCTGTATCAGCGAGAGTTAAAGGGGTATCACAATACTGAGTACTCTAATCCCATTGCTATTAAAATAGTTGGAATCAATACATTGATACAATTTGATAATAGAGTTTTTAAGCTGATTTCCCCAGTTGTATCTGGATTCTACTGGTGGGACTAAAATGCTCAGGCTTATTATCTACTCATATGAGTTTAATAAACACAGCTTTTAACCTTACACTTAATACTTATGCTTTGATATTGCCTTTTATTTTGCAGTTGATGTTGGTAATTAGTAAGCCATAAATAGTTTGGTGATATTAGTATATTTGCTCTCTAGTTGAGTTAAGTGATAAACTTTAGCTGGTAGATTCTAGCAAGTTTATATAGCCCAAATTTATAGCAAAGGGGAAATATTTGAAGGCTAGAGAAATCTTTATTGCAATACAGGGAACTATATAGTTTAGATTAACTGTCGTAAAATATACAGCCTTGGTGCTGATTTCTCATAAATAGTTAGTCTACTACTTCTTTATCTTAATACTATACCTGTTGTGGTATAGTGACAGCCTGGGTAAGGACAGAAGAATATAAGAAGATAATAAGACAAAA